>VXAV01004761.1:147125-169414 GCA_013399715.1 Alectura lathami
GCTGAGTGGTGCAGATAGGGAACAGGAGGCTGCCGGCACCCTGGCCAAGTGAAACTTAAAGAGCTTTGTGGTTGGACTGTCTGACCTGTGTGCACAAGTTCGTGTCTGTGTTTGCAGGTGTGTGAGAGCAATGCGTGCAGCTTCCCATCTGGATGGGTGCTGGGGACAGACAGAGAGACGCAGGTGCGGCAGGGAATGTAAAAGGCAGTTAATGCGCAGTACCAAACTGGAGTGCTACATAAAGCACTTTAAAGTGTGACAAGTGACAAAGTGTCTTGTTTTTATGAGTGAAAAGTATCTTGTTAGGGTCTGAAGTGGATGAGAAGACAATAGAGCTTACTGAGGAACTTTTGTGAGGGAAAGTGCAGTCTGGCAGGAGAGAACTAGTGAAAGTGAGCAGAAAATGTGAAGAAAACAGATTGGCATGCAGAGAGCTGCTGGTGCAGAGTCTCAGAAGAGGATAGTCTAGAAATGAGGCCATCAGTTACAGGTGTATGCAAATCCTGGATGGGTACCACAGACCTGTTTACTTTTAAGCCACAATCTGTACAGGTGCAGTGCTTAAAAGATTACAAAAATGGAGAGCTTCACCCCTGAAGCCCTACGGGGTGGTAGGCATAGTGCCTCTCTCCCAGGGCCTGCCACAAGCAGCCGTGCCGTAACTCTGTGGGCATCAACAAAACAGAGCCCACTGCAAACCTTGTGCAAGGGCCGGTGACTTTGCTTTCACCCTTCCTACAGGACTTGAAGCAGCAACGAACGCTGCAGACAGCAACGACCCTGAAAACGCATGGGCAGATGAGATGAGTTTATCGTCAATTAGCAATGCTGTGTTCCCAGTTGGTGTGCAGGGAGCTCAAACACCCCAGGAAGCATCCTTTATAGAACATCCATGCATCGCCTGCAATAAGCAATTCCACATCTCTGCTTATTGGCCTGGGCACACCTGTGGGATCCACCACAAAGCTGCACATGGCCGCATGTGTAGGAGTATGAGTGGGATTCAGAAAATAAATGATCTTGAAGTACGGCAGGGCAGATTAGGTTGCAGTATACTTGAGCAAGAGATTGCAGATGCTGTACGGTATGCTGTGGAGGGAAGGGGTTTCAAAGGCTTTACTTTTTGAGTGCTCTATTGTACGGATTCTAACTGCAGTGCAAATGAAACAGAATTACTTGTACATGGAAGGAATTAGCAGCTGTGTTTTTTTCACAGGTACAGATGGGTTTCTCAGGTGTTAAAGTACAGTTGCTAGCCAGTTGGTAGCAAAAAATAATTGTAGCAGTTTTGACTTACATATTTATGGGTGGATCAAAAAAGATTAATTATTGTTCAGTCATTACCAAATAAATGCATCTACAGTCCAAGAGTGGGCAAAAATACCACTTTGCTGCCAGATTTATGGACATAGCTTTAATCTTGGAGAAGCTGAATGTTTCTGGTTATCTAACCGAGGGACTATAAACTTGGAGCATAAATGAAAAAACATAGAAAAAGAACACAACCCAAATGAGTATGGAGGGTCAATCAGAATTAACAAAAGCGAGAGAAACTGATTTAATTTAAGCAACATTAGGGGCTAGACATTCAAAACGTTATTTCCCTGGTGTTTGACAAAAAACTGCCTTTTAGACATGCAAGGCTGTTTCTCATTTTCACGAAAGATGTTAACATGTGCATGGAATGATAATGAAAATCCACTAGGACCAAGACTTCTAAGAAGTAAATGGTAAGTTGGGGGTGTTTCTACTGTGGGGTGCTCAGGTTAAGACTGACAAAGGGCTCAGAAGTCTCTCTTTGAGTAACTGTTCAAGTGTCTCTCTGTTGAAAAGCTGAATGTTGAAAATCAGACCCCCAGCGTCATTGGTCACGTCTTGATAACCTAGCCACGTAACGAGAGGAGAGCCCAGCCTTTTCCGTACGTAATTCTCAGGGAATGCTTTGGGATCTTAAACACTGAAGATGTACTGAGGAATGTTCTCAAAATATTTTACAAAATAGATGGGTGCACTCTGAAATTCTGCAACCACGCAGAGATGTCCAGTGCCACAACACAGCATTTCAGGACAGGAAGTAAAGGCTGTTGTAAGCAAATAAAACAGTGGGGATGAAGTGCAGTTGGCAGAAAGTAATATTCCAAACTGCAGCCTGGTTACATCCTGGCACCACACCAACTTGCTTATATTTCCAAATTATTCCTTTAAGGATTCCGCTCCACAGCACAGACAGACCAAACCCAGGCCTCTAGGTAGCCTTTTCTTTCCCTTCTGTCATCCCCTAGCCTTCTAGTAACACCATGTTACGCTTCCTCTCTCGATCATGTCAGCTTCTCCTCCCAGCTCAAAGTTAGGAAATTGACCCTAGAAGTCCCCAAGACCTGAGATTTTAGCAAAGGGCATGGAAGCTGTGTGGGCAGAGCACATCCAAAAGCACAAACGGACTGCTATCTCGAGTGCTCTTGGCTTAGGGATATTCAAGCCTCTTCTGTGATGGGGAGCTCTGATGTCACAGGTGTAAGAATTCCCATCACAAAAGCAAAGATCCCATCCAAGATAGGAGACAAAGATTAAATTGGAGAGCATTTCCCCGAATATGCCAGCTTCCATTTCAGTGTTTGTGCGAGCCATGGCCATGAATGTTGAAGCAGACCTCTGCAGCAGAACTTCTCTTCAAGCTCTCAAAAGTGGGGACCGTCCAGTGTGTTGATCTCATATTTATTTTGGGATATACCACTTCCTTCACATTGCGCAAGAGAGAAGAATAAAGAAATGAAGAAAATTTTCTATCACCTACCCACCCAATGGGCAATGAACGTGTGAGGGAATATGCAGGAAATGTGTGTCTGAAGATCATATTTTGTTTTAGTGAAATACAGCAATAAATGTGCTAAAAACAAAGCATGTTCACATTTTACACTTGCATGCTTTTAAACAATATTAACAAGATTAATTCAGACCCTTTACAACATAGAATCAAGGAGAATTTAGAAACTTCTGAAGCCGCACACTGTGAACCTAACAGTCTGTAACTTCTTTGTTAAACTATAAAACTTCTCGAGCGAACATAATGGGTTCATGGACAGCAAGGTCTGGAGGGATGGATCATTATGCTCATCAACTCTGACCCCCTGCACATGACACAGTACAGAGCATACCAGCCAGTGATACCACCATCAAGCCCAATAATTTATAGCTGAACCATGCCATCTCTGTTAGAAGGAAGGACATCCAATCTTGATTTAAAGACTCTAGGTGATTAATTTACCACATCCCTTTACCATCTGCTCCAGTGGTTAATTATCTTCAGTTAAATGTGTATCCTATTTGCAGTCTGATCTTTTCTACTTTAGACTTTAATATGCCTTTCTGTGTGGACATGATAGCTCATAATGCTTTGATATCTCCCATGCATTAGGACTGAAATGTGATGCCTGGACTGGAAATTTCAGATTTGGAGTTTTGTTCTGGTTTCTCATGTTGAAGCCTTAATACAAAGACTTTCGGGGCATTGGCACAATGCACTGTAGTATTTCATTTTGGAGCAATTTCAATGACTCAGAGTTAATGGCATATAGTATTCCAGATTTTGAGGAGTAAAAATATTATGTGCACTTCATCTGTTTGTTTAAAGTGGTTTTTCCTAATGAAGGCTGTACTGTGCTGAAGTGTGGAAGCAGGAGTTTGATGTAGTGGCAAGAATAAGGAGTGCTGAGAGTTTTAATTCTTCTGCCGTGGTCCCAGTTCTGCCACTGCAGTTTGATTTGTGAGCCCTGAGAAATCAACTCACTTAATTGTAAATAGTTATGGGGGCTGTGTTACGAAGCGCAGAGTTTTGGAGCTGGGCTAGCTGAACCACGTTAAAAAACAGCACCTGCTTGATTTGGCAATCCTTTGGAAGCATAATAACTTCAATTAAAGTGATTTAAAATCACTTCAGAATTGAGTTTTATAGGCAGAATATCTGCTACATCATTCTGGAAAGTATTTTATCTACCAATATATAAATGCAAACTCACACCCCTTTTGTACCTGCAATGTGCAGATGTAAAATCTAATTTTGGTGCTGGCATTGTTTTATTGCTTAACCTCTGTTGTTGTTATTGCCACATCCTCTTTATAACCTTATTCTGTATCTCATTTATTTGGATAGTCCCACTGTCCGTTAAGGTCAGAACTCCTTTCATTCCCTAGTATTGGTCTTTTTCTGTTTTTCCTTCAAATACTTCTCCTTCAAATGCTTTAAATTCTCTAGATGAATAGAATCTAAGTTCCTGGAGGATGACCATTTAAGATAACTCTTTTTCTCAGAAATACAGTTACCTCTATGAAGTGCAGCTTTAAGGCTTTAGTCTCTGTTTCTGGCAATATGAAATTTAACCTCGTTCCTCTCACCAAGGATTTAAATGAGGCTCTATCAGATTACTGATTTCCTAGCAGACATGATCATCTGAATGCAGATAGTTCTTCCAATATTTGCTATTCTCCTTGCCTAAATCTCTCTCTTCCCTGTGCCACCAAGGTCTTCAGTTTTATCAACAGCTTTCATCTTTCTTGGTAAAGAAACCCAGCATTCCTCCTTCTGCATCTCACTTGCTTCCTTGGGGTCACACAAAATAGCCGTATATGCTGAGTAGAAAGCCTAGAGTTAATTAAGATATCTTCTTCCTTTATTCCCTGTCACATTTGTAGGGTGCCATGCCACATCTACAAAGCTGTCCAGCCAGTCTTAGCCAGGCTAGTCTCCCAGCTGGCACATGAGCTTCCCTGCAGAAATTCTCCTAGCTGCACTTTCCTACCCATGCACAGAGACAGGGTTCCATACAGGAATATTACCTACATGGCTGTAGATTTAGTCCTTACGACCTATTTTGCGCTGACTCCTCTACCTGAGGTCCAGTGTATGCCTTTGTGTGAGGTGGCAGCCCTCTTACTGCAAGCACTGGTGCAGCTTTCTAATGTGATTCAAATTCACACTCTTGCGTGCTCCCCGGTTACCTCTATGTACAGATAAGGTCATGGTGATGGGATCAGCTATGCTATGACAATAAAGGCTGTGTTCCTTTCTCCAGGATGCAGAAGGAAGGACCAGTGCCTGCTTCCACTGCCAGATGGTGCCGTGCTATCCCTTCTGTTTGTGAGTCAATTAACACTGAATCCTGGCAAGGTACCATTGGTGGCCAGAAAACCAGAAGTTAGGGAGTTAATTCCCTGCTAATCCTCCTCTCTTTCAACAGCCGTGGAATGCTCCTAGATCTCCTTCAATCAGGAGCGCTAATTAAGAGAATCCTTTCCTGGGTCTAATTAAAACCTATGAGCCAAAGACCAATCAGGTAGCTTTAGAGATGCTCCCAAGCTGACAGAAAGAAGTGTTTGATAGAAAAGGAGCTTCAAACAACCACCAAATTATTACAGCAGTATAAATGCAAATGGAGACACTTCAAGGAAGTCCACCAGATTCCTCTTGATTTTAATTCTCTTTTCCTTTGAAGTAATATAATTCCGAATTTTGTTTCCCTGACCTCAGTTTTTCTCAGAGCAGATGGCTGGATACAAGACTCTGGATACAAGCCATATTAACTTAATCAAGTTAACTGGAGACAATGGCCACACAGAGACATGTAGATTATCTCATAGGGAGGAAATTTTGCTAAGTCATTAAGTAAGAGATGTAACTATCAAGAATTTCTCCTCCCTTCTACCTCTGTTTTACTCTTGATGGATAACGTATTCCCATTGGCATTGTGATCCTGAGCAATATTTGGGCTTACATTGTTCAGAAAATAACAAAAAGTGAAATTGCTGTTTTTCTCTCTACATAAAACATGGCATGAAAAAGCACTTCCCTTGAAAGATCTGTTTACTCAACAGAGGCTGGCAACTCCTAGCTCAGATGCATTTGAGAGTGCTAGAAACCTAAGGCTAGGGAAGTGCACTGTGACACTGACAAGGAGTGACGCTGCAAAACGGGATTATCTGCAGCAGGAGTTAATGACAGATGAAGAATTATTGTAGTGGCCGTACTAGAGTGATCACCACAGGCTCAGTCCTGACACGTGTGGGCATACTGGCCACCCAGGTGGCCCTTTTGGTCTGCACCCTTCTGTCCCAGAGCAGCAGACCTGGCCCAGCACACAGAGCAATGGTCCCCTTATCAGAGAGGAGCAGAAAACTGCTGCTGTACTTCCGCCTTGCATTGAATTCTTCCAGACACTCAAAAGTCAGGCCAAGATATCTGTCCTTTATGTTGCACTGGGAACAAAATTTCTTTTGATCCTTATTAAATTTGTGCCTTTTTATTTCATCAAGGACTTGCATTTAGGCCATGGGATGGAATGGAACACATTAGCTCTTATCTCTTATCTTCTCTTTTACTTTGCACTTTTGAATTAAGTCATCATACTCTTTTTTTTTTTTTTTTTTTTTTTTTAACTTCAACTGGCACAGGCTCTCCCATTCCTTCAAGCTGTGTCTAATAACTTTCTTAGGCTCTTGTCTGGCTTGCTTTCTGCAGTGGCAATTTAGAAATGAAGCAACCAAAACTGAATGCAGTAGTTTAGTTGGAGCTATAACACCAATCAATATAATCCTATTTTAATATGCTCTGCATTCCTATTCTTCCCTCTTTCACACAGTCTGAAATTTCTGCTGCTTTTGCCACCTCTGCACACTGCAGTGATGCTTTCATTGAAACTTTTCCCTAGAGAGGTTGCAGCTGAGTAAAACCATAATCGCTGTGTGTGCGTACACATACTGGGTGTAGTCCAAGTAGTTCTTTCCAAAGTGCATTGCTCTGCACATTTCAATGCTAATTCCTTTGTCCCCATATTAACAAATTACCCTCAAACTTGGGACTTCCAAAATACCTTTATGCCACTTATTTCCTTCTTTTTTTCCTCCTCCACATTTAGCAGAATTTGCTTTCAATTATTTCTCTAACATAGGATTCCTAGTCCCTCCCTCAGTCCCAACTTACAACTAGGCTGTATAAGCAAGAGCTCAAGAACAATTTGGCTCAGTTGGGAGACTTCCAAAGTAGGGTGGTGAGAAGAAGCAGGGAGCTAAAAGCAGGGGCTTGAAGGAAAAAGTGAAGTTGTTAGGTAAAGAGAAAAACAAACGGAAGAGGGTCAATATAACAGATAAAGAGCTACGAAGGCAAAAAGGGCTAGGTAGGTAGGAGAAGCAGTAATGGCTCATCCTGAATCAAGGAGAAATTAAACACTGGAATATCGTTTTCTAACAGTAGGAGTGGTCGGGCTGTGGGATGGCTTGAATGCAGAGGGCTGGGAGCCATCTCCCTGTAGCGGGTGAGGCAGGCAAGGCAGGTTAGGCTGAGCAGACCCTACACTGGTTATGAGTACTTGAGAATGCTTCCCCACTGTTTTCTGTGTTTCTGTGAAAGACAGCTCCTTGCCTTGTGTTCAGCAGCATTTTACCTTGTTCACAGCCAAGGTAATATAGAGTCCAGCCTTTATACAGAGTCTTACAGTTGCTGATGATATATCAGTGGTAACAACTGCAAAAAGTGATAATGGACAGATACAGAAAAACTCTAATTTTGCTCCTGGGTACCTCACCAAATGAGTACAAAAAGCTGCATGTGTCACAGAGGCAGTAGTAATGTATGGCTGCAATAGAGCTGCATTGTCCCAGGGAGGGTTGTTTCTGACCCCTGTTCACTTGCGTGGTGACACAAATGAAATTTCTTCCTTTCTCTGTCCTCTGTCAATTCCTGCTTGCATTGCAGGGTGAGGACAGTCTTGCTGAATGTTTCTGCAGCACTAACTGTAACAAGCGCCCTATCTCAACTCGGTCTACCAAGTGTTACCGTAACACAACTAACAGGCAGGGACAGAAGGCACTGAGAATTATTCCTGGCTGAGTATTTCTGTCAAAAGGAACAACAGAACATTACCTCTGTGTCACAGCAGCATCTCTAAGTACAGCACAGTTTAGTAGTATCTTTAAGAACCTTCTCCACCGTGAGGTACCTCATGCTTTAATGTATATACATATTACAAATCACATTTTTACATATGATTTATCTATGAATAGATACATGAAGCGTATGCATAGTAAAATATGTAAAAAGAAAAAATAAAGATCTTCTGAGGGGAATAGTATTGTCAGTAAAGGCAATGGCAACAATAGCTATCATTAGGATTAATGATGTCTCTGCCAGCCCAGAGTAAATACATTGAAATCAAGGCCCTGGAACCAGAAAAATCCTGACTTGGTCCTGCTTTTAACCATAACTCAAGGCTGTTTTTACCGGAAAGTGACGAATATAAGGCAGATGGCTGTTTTGTAGACACTGGGAAATTTCTTCTAAATCTGCAGCTAAGCCTGTATCGTGATGTTTCAGCATCTTTTAATTCACTACCTTTAAGCATGCAGTGCAGGAAATGATAAAATCTTGCTTCGGTGCCCATAAATGAAATTTAGTACATGCTTTAGAAGCAAGATGTCTATTGTCCATCCTCAAGGCTTCCCTAACTCCTTACTTCCAGCCACCTACCCACTGTCTCCACCTCACAGGCCCATACCACATCCTCACCTGGAAAGCGCAGTTCCCACTGCTGTGGTGGGCAGGGCTGAGCCTGTGCAAGAGCCAGGTACGTGTGCTACCATGTTTCAGCGATTCTGGAGCATCCGCCTGCCTGCAAAATTGGATCAGTCAGCAATTGTAGCGTCATTTGAGGTCACATACTCCACTCCGAAAGAAGAGTAAATTACCTGAGCTGAACCATAAGGGAAGAACATATTGTCCCAGAACAGACCTGGTGGAGCAGCTGACCTGTGGTAATCTGATGCGAGGAAAACACTGAGCCCAGGAAAACAGTTGTTAGAGAAATGCTGTGAGTGCAGACACTGAGCAAACTAGCACAGAGCTAAAGGAAGCAAAAACATTAATTAAATTCATGTTAATTAAAAATAATAATGAACAAATACAGGTTTGAGCTTTGTAGCTTCTACTAGTCTTCCAAAACTTTAGAGGCATGTAGACACTCACTACAGGCCCCTGTGAGAAAGTTCACCTGCCTTCCTTTAGTACTAGGTTCAACTAACAGTAAGCTCACAGAAGGGTGGAAAAACAGCATCGATGAAACAAAAGAAAATGTGCTAATCACTGTGCAGCGTTTCTTTTCTAATAATTCGTGTCTTACCGCAGAATCCAAACTCAAATCCCACTAATTTGAAATTCTCTGAAAACTAGCTGCAATATTGCTGACAATCACAGCAAAACCAGTTCATAAGAGTGAAACTCAGAAGTTAGAACATGGAAATATAATCTCCTTTCTCATAAGATTATAAACTGGGGAAGAAATTGTCAGAGAACACATTTTTTTTTTTTTTTTTTTTGCTACCTGCCCCCCTCTCCTCTAAAAAACAACCAAAAGAAAGGTATCACTTGGGTGATAAGCCGTTTAATGAGACAGAAGCAATTCCTTTAGTACTAGGTTCAACTAAAAATAAACACACACATACAGTTCCTGCTGTGCAAAGCCTATCCAAAAATACGGATGTTTCAGGATTTTCTTGACGGACAAACCAGACACACTGTTATTCTTGCCCATACACTCTTCTGCCATGCTGTTCATCAGGAAGACTGCCCAACAGTTATTCACAGTGGTTCACAGTGGTGTACTGATATGCTCTTTGGTATGTGATGATATGCTTGGGAGGACAACTAACAATTTGAGTTGTTTGCCTGTGGAATTGTAGGTCATTCAAGCTTTTCAGTACTTA
This sequence comes from Alectura lathami, assembly GCA_013399715.1. NCBI lineage: Eukaryota > Metazoa > Chordata > Aves > Galliformes > Megapodiidae > Alectura > Alectura lathami. The sequence goes on from VXAV01004761.1 coordinate 156,873, forward strand.
AGCCTACACAGATTGCTCCAGAGAACCCAAAGAACTGGTCGCTGCTCACACATGCACAGACAAAATCCCTTTAAAAGAAGTGAGACTCTGAGTTGGGAACTGCCTTGCCAGACATGAGACTCCCAAGAAGACAGATCGTCTCACATATTGATACAACATCACAATGCAAATATCATATTGCAGTGTCGGGACAACACGCAACAAGTGTGTTGTGGCACTCTCAGAATTCATTTGATGTGATCCGTTCCTCCTCTCATCCCTTCTGTCTATGCAGAAAACATGGTTTGTTTCTTCTCTCTTGCTGGATGCTTGGAAAAATAAGAGATGAAGGTTTGAAAAACATGCTGCATACCAGCCATATTAGCTGCCCTCAAGAGTAACAAATAGCCCTATTATTCTTCCAGAATATTTATATTACAGTAGTGCCTAGAGGCTCCAGCTAACAGCAGGGCTGTACAAAACTAGGCTGTGTGCCAGCCACAGTATAAATGCATGTTAACACACAGCCCGCTTTCCAGTGAGCCTGGAATCCTCACTGCAACCTCTTGTATACACCACAGAACTAAAGACTTTTTTTCCCTCAGGTGCTCCTGTGAGACAAGGAGGGTTTAGGTACCTGCAGCTCTCTCACTGCAGCCAAAACTCTGGATAGCTCTGATAGGAAACAAGGACAAAAAAACTCGGGGTGCAATCTTATGCAAGGAGGAGCTGGTATTTATTTACAACATTTATAAGTTGATTTTTACCCACTCACACTCTCCAAGATTTCATTCACTCATCCCCTACGTTATATTAAACATATATATACATATTATTTTGAAGGAGTATGTTGTTTTGGTAATTAGCTCCAGGTCATGCTGGATATTTACAATATATTCTAAAGTGATTATGTATTTCAAGCTAAAGAATTAGTCAGAAGTCCATTATTTCTCTGCTGCAGAAAACATTACCCATGCAAGTGGGGGTGATTGGTACTAGCAAACCCCCCTCTCAACATCAGCGGTTTGAAGAAACTCTTCAAGTGATCAAGCAAGAATCCAGACTGCAAAGTGCAGCGTTGCTGGAGTGTTACTGTAAAGGCCACTTGCTTCAGCTGATATTCCATCCTTTTATGACAAAAAACGTGTCAACTGAACAGCAGCTTACACTACATTCCTCACAATGTACCCTGCCAGGAGTAACAACCTCCCCACATACTACAGGGGCTAAAGGTCTCAGGATTAGAGTAAACGAGGTCAGTGTTAATTAATGCTCTAACTAAGGGTAAGTGCTTCCAGCCACAGGCAGTCTACAATATTGGCTTCATCTGCCATGTATATGGTCTGGAGCTGCTGTGATTGCCATCATTGTAAAGGAGTGTGTATATATACCTGAATACCCCTAGCTCCTTGACTTCAGCTACATTTTGGGGTCCACTCAACTCCTGGATAAGTGCAGCATTATAACAGGCTGGCATTCAAAAGCAGTGACCACTGTTTTGCTGTAGGGTACACTGGAAGCAGCATCTGTAACTCATGGCTTTTCTCTTTCTGGGCAATGTGTTGGGCCAGAGTTGCAGTGACAGTTAGTATAAGTTCTGGGACAAGACCAAAAGGAGAAAACCAAAACCCAAAAAAAAAAGCAGTAAGAAAAGGAGGCCACAGAGAAGAACAACAAGAAAAGTGAAACCCTTTAGCCTCCAAGTCATAAACATCTCTTTTGATCTCTGTATCTCCTGTTTCTGATCTGACAAGTATTACAAATGCCAAGCCTATACCCCTCTTCCCTCCAGTGATTAATGTGCCATGGTCTTTCTGAAAGCTTAAAGAGCTCTCCCTCTGGGCCACAACATTTGATAAAGAAATGAAGCCTGGCGATTAATAATTCCCCGGGCTGAGTTTTTGTTTAATAACTATTCTGTCAGTGATAGATCTAAAGGGCGAGGGTGTGGATGTGCGTGCATGCGGAGGGAATAATTTGATTGTGGCCAGGAGATGTGGCAGGCTGGCATTACAAAGCAGCTTTTTAGCAATGGCTGGAAAACCAGCGTGACAAATCACTCAGTTCGCTGCTTCCCCAGCCTACCCCCTCTCACCAGAGCTATCTCATTAGGCTCGAGCCAGCCAATCCAAGGCTGTGATTTGGGAAATATTTCCTCCTTGACATTCAAGAGAACAATTCCTTACCCAGGGAAAATTACATTTAAAAATAAATGGAAAAGCATCAATCAGCTAGGAGAATATATTCAGCTTTTTGGATCTCTGGAGAGACAGTGATTTTTTTATTTTATTATATTTAAGTAGGACTGAAGGCTGTGGTTTGTTTTTTTTTCAACTAAGATAACTAAACGGTAGCACCGTAACATTTACATATAGGCTGTTACCTTTTCTTTGCATAGACATAGTATTTTTCATTAAAGCTAAACCTTGAATATTTACAGATCTGTGGAGATGTGCTAGCAGATACCTGTTAGTAGAGACAGACATGCCACATATTGTGATAAATTGCAAGGCCTGTTCTGGGATGTCTTGAATGGTTTTTTTGTTTGTTTGTTTTTGTTTTTTTAAACAGCAAGCCAACTGTATGTTCAGGTGAGCTTTTTAAGAATTCTCAAGCCTCTTTTCAGGATTACAAAAAAAAAAAAAGTCAAATTAAAATAGCTTTCCTTTAAAAGCAGTTCTCTTTACTGGACTGCATTTTCTTCATTCTTTTAGTCCAGAAAAATATGAGAGCCAGCCAAGCCACTAAAGAGTATTTTTTCACACATAGTAACTCCAAAGCTGGCCCGAGCAGGCCATTCTTCTTTATAACATCTCAGCCTATGCACGGAGCCAAAAGAAACCAACCACATTAGTAGCAGCTTTCCTGGAGCATCCAGAAATCCTAGCTTAGATCAAGGGTGGTTCGTGTGCCTTCCTTCCTCCATATAAAGCCCTCAATGCCTGGACATCTGTCCTCTCCTAACCGTAGCTGGTTCTACTCAGAGCTCTCCCCAGCCACACACCACACCTCCCACTGAAGATGACCTTCCTGTCAGAGAGGCTAAACAGCTCAAAAGTGTTTCACCCAGAATGATCTGTGTTGGTTTATGCAGCTTAAATGAGTACGTCTTTACTATGCCAGCTGACCTGTGACAGATGGAATCAGAGCGGACACAGAACAGTTCCCACAGCTGAGGGTGTGCACCCAGTGTCTCAAAAAGCCATTGCAGAGTCAGGAATTTAGCCCTGGCATTCTGGCTTCCAGTCCAGCTTCCCTCTTCACTGCCTTTATAGCTCTGACAAAAAATGCATTCAGCAAAATCTTTTAATGACATTCCCCTGCAAATGTATCTAAGGAGATATTTTCACTTTATGGGAAAGATTATGAATTTTACCCATGCGTAAATAACCTAGTGAATGAAATGTGTCATTGCTAGGCCATGAAAAAGGAATTCATTACATCACCTTCTCCTGATGGGACATTGTAACACATCATGTTTTATTTCTGCAGCCCTACACGCTCTACCATGTCCTATAATTCACCACAGAGTGTTGTAATTTGGGATTTGCTCATATCATTACATGAAGATGAAGTGCTAGCGCTGCTCTGAATTACATTTCTATTCATTTTACTCATTTTAAAAGTATTTGCTTCCCATACATAAATTGTTACTATTATACAAAATTCGCCAAGGCACCTTGCTGACAATTTTTCCTTTTTTTTTTTTCCACTCTGAATTAATAACAAAATGCAAATCAGTAGCAGTGTGTTTTTTTTCTTCCACTTAATACAATGGTTGAATAATAGACCATTTAAAGGTTTACAATACATATTAATGACATTTAAGCACCCTTCAGAGTAAATATGCCTTTGTTTTTCTCTTTCTCCATCTATGCTCACCCTTTCCTGTACTGTGCCTGCTCTCTGCACCTCACGCACTTTCAAACAAAGCTGTCTCATCGCACTCTTTCTTCTCCTCTCCTTCCTTTTCAGTTGGCAACAAAATCTGTCTCACTACTTAGAGGAAAAATGACCACTCACCACCCCCCCACGCACAGTGCAGAGACAAAGCTCAATATATCTGGCCACCTAGATAAATCCAGGCAGCATTGTCAAGGCTGAGTGTCAGGCCACAGTCACAAAGGCTGCTGCTCTGTTAAATTCTTTAGCTGATAAAACACTGGTGTGGCAGCTTTAGTCCATGCCATTACAAATGACAACTCACTATTTCTTAAGCCAAACAGCAGTTTCTCAAGTCTACACCAGATTTTTTCCTAGTTTACCCAATTAAAGCTACAATTTTTGTTTTGTCAGTGACACTGTTCTATTACTACCTTTTATTCATCGATTAAGTAACAGACAACTTTTATTAAAACAAAGAAAGGAAAGTTAAAACTGAAAATTATTCCCTAAATTATCCACCCCAGATTTTCTGTTAAAGGAATTTACAAAATAGCATCTTTTTCCCCATCAGCACTTTTAGCTTTGTAATTGGAGGATGGTTTTGTGGAATCAAGGAGTCCTGTGAATGAAAACTGTCACCTGCACCACAGAAACATTCCTTCTCCTTGGAACAGTCCAGCTCCACAGCACTGTTAAATTTCCTTCCTTTCCCAAGAAAACACTCCTTCCTCTTCTTCTTCTCTGGGGTTTAAGCAGCTTTGTGGTATGTTTGGGATTCATAACCTCTGTTTAGCTGTTAGCTGTTTTATAAAGATGGCACATTGATCCCTATTTGATAACTATTGCCAGCTTAGGCAGCTTTGTGGATGTATTTGTTTTGGATCCATCACCATTGCTGACACTATGCAGCTTTGATCAATCCTAAGCTGTCCTGGAAAAACAAGACCAAAAATAATAGCTTTCCCTTCTTGGTGAAGGCTCGCTTAAGCCAGAAACTAGGATGGGCTATCACCTGCTGAGTGCAAAATATCCAAGAGCCATTTCCTACGTGTTGAGCACATGGTACTCAACGAGGAAGAAGCTGACATGCGCTTCTCCAAAGGCAGCACATTTTAAACCACGGCTTACTTCTAACAGGGCCTGAAATGCCTCATCCAGTAACTCAGGAAGGATCATTCCAACAGGGTCCAGGAAGAACCAACCAAGGACATGCCAGGTACCACCTGCAATGGTGGAGCATGCAAGCAGATCTGAGTGCCAGGAACCAGCACTGGGTGGCAGGCTAGGACAGCACTTGGCAGTGACTCCCAGTCCTGATGCATCCCATCTCAGCTCCTCGCAATTGTCTCCTTGCCACCTACAAAAGGCTACAAAAAATTTGGTTGGGAGGTACAGCAGGACAAGCCCACCCACTCAGCATGGGGACTGCTTCTCTCTACTAGATGTACCTGGGAAACCATGCAGGCCTCTCGTTCTCTGTGCAACCAAGGAAGGCTGTAGATATTGGCTCACTCTTTTCTCTGTTTAAATGTAGAGTGAAAACAACTACGCCTTTGAGAGGGAAAAGTGCGACTGGAATTTGTCCAGACAACTAATCTTGTGGGTGTAATTTTAGAAGGGAGCAGTCTGGTTGTCACATACATTAACAAGCATATCTTGCACTGATCCCAGCGTGATGTAAAAACAACTTGGAAGTCAGCAGCCTTCTTCCCCGAGAAAGCAACCAGTAACACCTTCCTCCATCACCACCAGGAAGGTGGTGCAGGACTAACTTGCAAGATGATCCCCTGGACACAGGTCAGCCCTCTTCCAGCCTTAGGAAAAAAAATACATCTGCTGATCATATGTGGGAATGCTTTCGGGACAAAGTCACTTGATGGGGGCAGAGATGTTTCTATTCCCCACAACCAAGCTATCATCACTTCTGTGCACCATTGCAGCATCCTCTCTTTTTGTTTGGATGCTGTACTACTGGCCAGTCACTTTGCTCCCTCCCAGGCCTACTGTGATTCATACCAAGGGTCTGCAGACTATGCAAACAAGCCGGGCCCTGTCTGAATGCACAGAATGCTAATCTCATTAGATTTCTCATTTTCAGTGTAATATTGTCACAGTGCTGTGCACCACTGCTACAGATTAGCAAGCTTGCCAGAACGGAGCCTCACTAATGAGTTAATCCAAATAACGCTCAAATCCCAAATTAGATTTAAAGCCATCTAGACATAGGACCTGCCAAGGATGGGTGAGGGGTAGGAAGGGAGAGGTTCACCCTTATTTTGACATAAGTAGTTGTAAATTTAGTGAAAGTAAGGGTATAAGGAAGAAGAAAGCATGGATTTTTCTCCTTGGTAGGACAGGATCAGTTAAACTCCAAGTTACCATGCATGACCAATAGCCCAGAAATAATCAGAAATACTACATGCCTCTGTATGGAATGCCAGCTTTTGTCTTCAGAGAAAGAGACAGTTAGCTATAACAATCAACAGCCAGCAAAGCTTCTTTTGCCATCATTTAATCTAGAATGCTTGGAAGGTCTAAGCAGCTTATAGATCTGAGCTTTCTTCATTCCAGCCATGAACACGGAGATGAGGGAATGGCTGGTTTTTGTATATTAGTTTCTTATTCTGCCAGTCACACAACATGCTGAAGAGATGCACAGAGGCTCAAAGGAAAGGCTTTGAGGAAAACACACATCTCATTGTCTGTGTTCCAAGTAGGTTCTTAAAAAGTAGCTGCAGTCTGAAGGGCAGAGCTGGCAGGGATCTCTTCCTCCTGCCTCCTGTTACCTTTTAGGTGAAATTGCTCGTTTGGTGGGAAAATACCGAATTATTCAAACTGAATATTTTCATGAGTATATACTGGTTTCACTAGGCCTTCAGTAAGATATGGTTCCACCTTCGGTTTGGAATTTCTGGCCAGAGCCCAAGGAAGCACCTCAGAGCAGCCTGGTCAATAGAATCCTGTCCCAGAACAAGGGAGACCAAGGTCACATCAGGATTGCTTACACCTCAGAAAAGGTCCAAGCACTTGTTCTTCAGGATAATACTTGTACTTCTCTTTCATATTTTTCATAAAATAAACCTTGACTGGTCTCAGCTTTGCTTCAGGGAGAGCAAGAAAATATTTTTTGCAATGTTGGCGTATTTCCCTGAACATAAATATTGTTTCCCATTCAACACTTCACCAAAGAGTGCCTAGAAAACAGAATGGCTTGTCATGGCATGTATTTCCTCCTTTTGGACCCAATCCTGTATGTTTTTCTCAGAAAAGTAGTCCACTGCTCACAATAGGGCTTCTTTCTGGCCAGGGATAGGGAATAAGTCTTGCCTCCTTTAAAGAAAACCTAAGAGCTCAGCACCAGGACCATACAGTTACACAGAGGAGAAGCAACCTGAAGCAATTTTATGCTGACCTATGCATCATCAACAAATTTGTCCTTAATCTTTCATTTGGCAGTTGATGGATGGAGGTAGGAAGATCAAGATCTGACTCTCGAATGTGGAATTCAGCTAAGAAAAGCAGTTGCAAGGATCTTATTTTGATTGGTATACGTGGCCAATTTGTGATAAAAATCCTTATCTACAGGAATATATGTGGAATAAAAAAGTGTGTTAACAAAGCCTTTTCTTCCCAGAGCCATGTTGGCCCAGCACATCCCTTACTGCTGCAACTTTTAACTTTTGTGTCAGCTATCAGAGTGTATGAGCTGCAGATCTGAGCCAGATCCCAGGGAAGTCAACGCGGATCTCTGTTCGCTTCACATCTTGATCCAGGCCTGGAATTGCACCTTTGTGTGCAGACAGAATAGCTTGCGAATGTCTTTTTCAGTCTCTCACTTAGCAAATGTCTGAGTAGTAAGCAGAGTATTCAAAGAAAGAAAGTCCATTTTTGTTTACTGGTTTGTAACTCAGTTACATGGTCCTGGTGATGAAGGACTCCAACATGCTGCCAGTTTTTGAACACGGGATAAATTTTCCAAGTCATTCACATCTTTTTGACTGCTAAGAAATAGTTTCTAGCGTAAGGCGCGTGAAACAGGCAGCACTCCCAAACTTTCCAAATCTAACGCAGCTTCCAAGAACATGCTTTTGTGCACATAGATCCTACTCCTTTCAGAGAAAACTGCAACAACAGTCTTCCAGCTCCATGCTAACAAGGTACTAATAACAAAAGTAATCACAGTTTGTCTGCTCAGCGCACCCCAGGAGCATGGCAGCAAATTGATGATCATTCCTCATTGTGAATTATGACACAGGCACGTCACCTCACTCCTGGAATAAAGCAGCACCTGCCAATCCTGTTAAAACAGTGATGGGAAAAATGAAAGCCCTGCTGTAGCCAATCTGATTCCCTGCTGACTCTAATTACCCAGACGGGAATTTTACAATTGCTTCCTCCACCAACTCCTGCTCTGCAGTCTGCAGACTTTGGCTAGTTCTTTCTTTTGTATGCCTACCACCACAGAGCGGATTGGGTTCCTAATGAGTCTTGACACTAATGGCACAGGGAGACGGCGCAATTGCATATCCCCCTCCCATTCAGAACAAACCTGGCAGGAAATGACCTGAGACCTCACACCCTTCTGCCCCAAAGAATCCAGTTATAATGCCTCAGGAGCAGGGCCAGCTGGTGCACTCCCCCCTCCAGAAGCCCTCGCTTCACTTCCCCTTGCTGTTGTGCAAGGGGCTGGAAACAGTTCTTTATGGCCTAACCCATGGCTGGTGAGCTGAGGCAAACACAGAAGCCGGAGAAGCCAAAGCACACTAGAAGTGAAGCCCATCATGAAAGAAAAAAAAAGAACGCATTTTTTTCCACACATGTGCTGGAGCACTCTAACACACAGTTGTTGTCTATTAGGTGTTTAACAACGTGTGCAAAACTCAGACTGCTTTATAAAGGGTGGGGGAGGAGGGGGAGACATGTGCTTCTGTGATTTCCACGTTGATTGTAGTCCAGGTGTAAAGAGGCTGGAGCTACCTATTGAACTGTGAGCTAATTACAACAAGAAACAGATGTTGTCTGCTAATGAGGGTGCAGATCCATGAGAAGCACCTTAGCTGCTGAGGAATAAGTGCGTCTTCCACTTCTTGAGGGAGCAGCAGTCAGCAAAACACATTTTATATCTATGACCATTCCTGCCACACCATCTCAACAGCTCACAAACAGCAGTATGTTTGCCTCTGTCAAGAGCCCTGCACAAGCAGAAAGTGCTAGCCCCATTATACAGGTGGGAAGAAGAGGCATAAGACCAAGCACACACACAGAGACTGATTGAAGCATGAAACAGGCCCAGATCAGCTTGTGCTCACTCCTGCGCTATAAATACAAATCTATTTTTTACCTCATGCTAGCAACTCTGAGCAGGGCATTTCATGTATCATTTAATTTCTTTCACTGCTTTACTACCCTGTGATAGCATAATCTCCTACTTCCATTAACCTCACGGTTCCTTCTGTTTACCCTCAGGGGCCTGCAAGTCTTCTGCCTCACAGCTGTTTATCATGACGTATGGGGTGTTTCTCTTAGCTCTCACAGAGTTCATCTGCCCTTTGAGAATCCTCCTTCTCTTTGCCCTGGGTTGAGAAGGAGCTGCTGCAGTGCTCAGCTGCTCACCAACTTCAGTCTTGTTACACCTCATGTGCAAAGCAAACACTTCTATGCACATCCAGTATTTTCTGTTGTGGACAGTGTTACATTTGTGGCACTCTACCGTTGCCATCTGCACGAGTGAGCCCTCAAATTACGGTGCTTATGGATTACTACAGTTTAACAGGAAGGGAAAAGATTGAACTATTTATCTCCACTGCATCTCTACTGGCTGCAGTTACAGCATGGATTGTTTCAAGGATCCTTTCAACTTTTTGCATCCTATCATTCTCCAAAATTTGGTATAAAATGTATGGAATTTAAAGAAAAAAAACAGCTTATTTTAATCCCACTAACTGCTGTTTTTCTTATTGACAGAGATGCTCTGAAGCGTATTGTATCTTGCAAAGTTTTGAGAGAGAAGAAATTATGCAGAGGGAGCATTAGTATTATGCATGTGTTTGTATTCTAACCCATTGCACAATACACTATATACCTGCAAAACATGAGTGAGGAACAGCACTTTCAAGTAGCTCAAGGAATTCTTGATGGAGTTCTTTTTATTTTCCTCTCCACATCTAAAGTATTATTTATTGTAGTATTCAATTGAGAACAAGGATTTACTTTAGCAACACCATGATGAGAGGTACTGTTCTTACACTGACTCTGAAATACAGGCTCTCAAGCAGCTTCTTAGTAACACTTTGGATAAACCTATGGCATATAGGAATGCTGTGTGGTTTGTAAGGAGTAATGTGCACACTGAATTAAGTGAGCTGTATTGCTTAAGGTCCTCCCCTTCATCTGCGACTTTGATCTCCAAGCATGAGCACACTTGTTACCAGAGAACAACACTAACAAAAATACAAAGACATCACCTCTGGACAAGGACTACAGAGGAGGATCTGTCATATGGCACCTTTTCTTTCTGCCACTATGTGGCAGCAGAAGTTGCTTGTGATTCATCGCATCGCCCTCTTCACAGGCACTCCAGTTGCGACCTTGCCATCAGTCATTCTAGGGACCCTCTCTCCTCTGGCATCTGCCAGCTGTCAGCGTAAGACTCCAGGGAAAATTAGAGAAGATTTCTGGAAAATTACAAGGGGCAGCAGAAGGGAGGATTTGATTTCATTTTCCCTTTATAAAGGAATAGAGGTGCCTGCAGTTTGCCAGCTTCCTGACTTACTTTTGCCTGTGTGTCTGTTCTTCTGTGGGCTGCTACTTCACTGCTTTACTTTTTCTCATGTCTCTCCATTTCACACACTTCCTCTTCCCAGGAAGTCCTAGTTTCAAAGCAATGTCAGTCTTCAAAGAAATCATTTTCTTCCCCTCTGTACTTATTCCTTGAAGGACCATCCCAGCCTGATCTAATCCTTTCCACAAGAATGGGAGAGCAACAAAGAATCCTCACCCCTTCTGATGTGGAGACTGGGTGTTTAGACATATCAATGACTGTTGATCATTGTTTTCCTTGACAAGTTTTCCTTCCTTGAACTGCACTCCTTTTACAAAGGCACTTTCCAGCAAAAGCTGCAAATGGATGTGCACTGGGAAAACCCACAATTAACAGCTGTGGTGAGCCACGAGCAGATAAGACCATTTTAAACATGCTGGTCTTTGTCTAGACTAGATGCTAAGTGGTGTTTGAAGTGTACTCACTTTAGATGCTACAAGTAATTCTGTTTTCACATTTCCACCTGCTTCCCCTACTGGTTGAGAACATCATAACAAATATATTCACGGTTCATGTGGATTTGATATTCAGGATTCTCACTCTTTCATCGATTGAGCTATCATTGAATTCTAGCTGGCACCGTTCCACAGTGCAGGACAGAAGTGCTGATCACTGCATCCTGATTTCTTGTCTCATTATGGCCTACATTTTTAACTGATGTACTCCTCTCTTTCCTAAAATCAAGCTACTAGCGCAGCCAGGTAGCCACTACACTCCACTACAGGGTAGCTATATTGGGGCAGTGGATCAAGCAGCTATTTTGTGTGTATTGTTTTGAAGAGTTGTTGAGTTAAGAAGTCTGTGTGCAATGTTACTGTTCTCTCCAGAAAGCTATCTGCAAATATGTTCAAAACTACATTCTACCACAAATTTAGGGAAGAAAGCTAGGTTATGTTACATGAAGACCAAACATTCCTCTAGACAGGAGCTCCTGGTTTGTGTTCTTACCTAGGCCATGGCTGTGGGACATATCTGACCTCATGTAGCCAACGACCTGATCAGCTGGAATTGGGTGCTCCTGATTACAGCTGTTGTTTTGAGAAAACTTCAGGGATACAAAGATGCATACCCAGGCTTGGCAGCAAGAAGCATCTCTAAGAACTCACACAGTTACAGCTGGAGAAATGGGACTACTGGGGAGTATCAGGCTGCTCATTAACTTCGAGAGCCAAGGTTAAAGTCTATTTTAGCCCTCTCACATACACACTGCGAAACGCACTTGGATGGTCTCCTCCTACCTGTAGGGCCCAAACAAAGACCCAATTAGACTGTTTTCAATCTTCTTTGAAAAGCCATGGACAATTCTAAGTGAAATGATGGTGCATAAACGATTTTAATTAAAAGAACCTATTTTCTCCCTGAGTAGAATCATGCCCCAGGTAGCAACAACACAACAAGGAAATCAACATGTGACCTGTTTGCCATTTACCTAAGCATCACATCTGCTTTATTCAGCACATTTTCAGTAGGAGTTGATTCCATTCACTCAAACTTTTATAGCCTGTTTTAATAATTGCTCTTTGAATCCAAAAGCTAGAAATTTCACTGAATCGCTTCAAAAAGATGTTAAGACATTTTATATTCTTTGGCAGGCTAATGCCAAGAAAATCATAGCCAGGGTCTCATTCATTAAAAATCATGCTAATTCAGCTCCAGCGGATTCATTGTTTTGCTTTTGTGGAAGACATAATTTTATGCTGATGCTTCCCAAAGTCCCGCATTGCTACATATTTTAAATATTTTGCTCCAGTATGGCCTGATTATTGCTAAGTGGGAAACCGCTGGCAACAAATTTCATGCAGGCTGGATTTAATCTCAGAGGAGGGTGGAGGATGAACATTTGAAAAGGCCTTCTACA
>VXAV01004761.1:177421-188801 GCA_013399715.1 Alectura lathami
GTTTTAAAAAAACTGATAAAAAAAAGTGGTTACCTGAAGCCAGCAGCAATTTTTTTTTTTTTTTTTTTAATTCCCCGCATGCAGTCTCCAGACTTATTTTACTTTTAAGCTACCTGTGGCCTAAAACCTAAAGACTGCGTATGAAGATCCCTGAAGATCAACCTTCAGGGAGAGAAAGTCAGATTCTAGTTAGAGGTATTGAAGTATTTTCCAGGTTATGTTTCATTTCGTGCCATCTTGGAGAAGTGCCCAATTTCAGCTTATACAGGAAGCATTAGCATGGCCAATTGTGCTGTAAACATCAGAAATAACACACAGTCCTTCCTGACTTTGTAGTACTGCATCTAGTTTGAGAAAAGGGAAGAAGAGGAAAGTCAGGGTGACANGAATAACTAACAAAACAGATCAGGAAGAGAAAGAGCCAGTAAGTCCTAAGTGGAAGGAAAAGGAATTGAGTTTGTCTGCCTTGAATTTCAAGCATGAAGTAAGATGGAGATGAGAGAATCTGAACTCTGTTAGTGTTGTCTATTTTTATTGCCCTCAGGTGCAAACCAGTTGGACACTATGAAATACAACAGTTTAGTAGATCTGTCTCTGTCTCACTTGTAGCACAAGCGAAAAAGCAACACCTACTGTTGCTATTGCAAAGAAAAACAAATACCTGATAGGAGGGAAGAGGAGCAAGCAGAATAATCCACATGGCTTTCCTCTTACTTGAGTGTAATCCAGTGCCAGAAATCTCATTGTGCCTGACACAGAGTGAAAGACCACAACCACAAATCCTGAGCCCTATTCACACTATAACAGGTAAAGAATTTAGGGGTTGGAAAACAACTTCAGACTTGGACACAAAGCCAGAAAGACTAAATCCTTCAGTTATTAGAGAGATAATTGCCAAAAATAATTCAGAAGCTTCTCAAGCAAGATTCCAGCTCAAAAGACCCACCCATCCTGGACAGTAAAATAACACAAAGTACTGTGACTGGGATAGAAATCTCAAGAATCTCTCTACTGCAGACCTGAACCACAGGCCCATCAGGTCTCACTAAATAAATGCCAGATCTGATTCTTATCTATCACTTTTTCACCCACCATTTTACCTGTCTTCCACCACTTACTGAACAGCATATCTTCTCTTCACACTCTGGAACCCTGTGGCTCTTGTGGTACTCCAGACTGCTCTATCCAACACTGCAGCTGCAGAAGAAAAAAGGCAAATAGTCTCCTTTGCCAACAAGTGCATGCCCCTAGCAGCTGCCTGGCATAGCAGTCCATGACAATAAATACCAACACCTGGTGGTACGCACCAACATGTCAGGTGCTCCTTATTATGTGTCTGCGGCACTTGAATCACATTGAAATGCATGAGAGTGAAAAAGCCTAAAAACATACCCTGGGTTGGTTCTGAGTCCCAAGAACCACTGGAAACACAGGTCCACATTTAAACCAGCCCAAACACCTTGACCTAGCTATAGGGGTGCATCATCCACACACCTTTGTAGGAACAGTAATCAGAGGGACTCTATTACTTCACAAATGTCTCCTCTGTGCCTTAGAAACACTATTTGCTCTCACCTGTTTACTTTAAACTGATTTCACTGCTGCAAAGGCATTGTCTCCCTTCTTCAGCAGGATTTTCACAGAAATAGCTTTCCTCCAACTTGTGTGTTTTAATTATTTACTCAACCAGCATGTAGTTGTTCATTTCCCTTTCAACTAGCAGTGCAGCCATGTGAGTGCTGCTCAGTGGATGAAGTAGCTATGAAAAATGTTTAAAATAATGTGATCTTACGCAGCCTAGTTATTCCAGAAACCCTCTCCCATTAATCAGTTGCACTTTGTCTACAGTATTGACTTTGCATTCTTCATGGAGATTTTCAAAGCAGGAAAGCTGGTAGATAGCTCAAAAATGTCAAAATTACATTCAGATTTCAGAGCACAGGGAAAAAAAAAATCACAGGAGGAGAAAAAAAACATGACAAAATTCATGTGAATTTTCCAGATGCTGCAACATGTACTTTCAGAAACGTGGTGCATCATTTTCTTGTGTTATTTGAGAAAGTGCGTAATCACCCAGTTGTTGGGCTTATCATACAAGAAGTTGCCAGCAAATAACTGTTATCTCTCAAGTATGAGATTTCTGTCTCAGGCTGACGCTACTGATTAAAGAGTTCCTGTGGTGAGTGTGGAAAGGCAACTACTCTAGCTGGAGGTATATTGTTCTCCATTCATATTATTTTTTAAAAAAAGGATGGTGCTTACAAAAGGATAAACAGCATCCTAGCTGGAAAGACAGAAGCAACCATAAGTCTATAGAAAACCAGGTTACAATTCAGCACCAATGGAGGACTGCTGAAGAGATGTTACACTGAGGCTGGCAGGCTATGTTTAGCTATATAGGTACAATATTCTATTCATGCAGCTGCTTGCCTGAAACTGTAGAGATCACCCTGATTAGGAAAGGGCAGTTCCAGACGCTCTTCTATCCTGAATAAAGCTGCTCTTGTGAATTCTGGCAATTCCTGCAAGTCCTGCTCGCAGGGATACATGCAGCAGAGTCCTTGTCTCTTCCCTACACAGCAGCTCTCTGTGGGTAGCCAAGGTCCACAGGGGATCATGGGGCACCTGGATTTTGCAAAGAAACATTGAACAGTTGGACAGTAATCCCACTGGGGGCAAAGACTGGCCTGTCTTTGGAGTCAGTGTCTCCGCAGCACCTAGTGCTGTAGTCTTAATGGCAAGTGGTTACCAGAAAGAGGCAACTCCAACATCAGCAACATAGCTGGGGCTTGTAATCTGAACAGCCACATCTGACCTTTCTCTGAGCTGTCATGGAATAAGAATGTCTTCATCTCATACAGGCAAATGCCAGAAATAACACGTGGAAATTGAACAGGAGAGACAGAGCACATGAAATGGAAGGGTTAACACATTCTTTTCTGAAAGAGGGTATTACTTTCCTCCCTCCATAATTGATACCAAAGCAGCTTTGGGCACAGTGCATCTCAATGAGAGAGCATGTGGCCTAATTTGGCTCTTCTTCCACCAGCAGGAGGCTCTTCTGCAGGCTATTCACAATCCAACTGAGGTTGGCATCCTTGCCTGGTTGAAGCTGACACACTGTGCCACATTATGAGTGGGAAGAGGACCATCCAAACAGATTAGCATGAGCACAGACTTGCCAGAATACCAGTATGTGGATAATAGTTAAGTGTTAAAGGGGGATCCCCGTCCAAACATGACGAAATGACAGTCTGTCTTCAGCTCGCCCAGCTACAGTTAGGAAACCTGTCACAGAGTACAGCAGCTGAGCTCCGCAGACCCCAAAGCCCTTTCTGCAGCCCACATCAAAGAAGAAACTTTGTTTCCAGGATCAGGTTCTCTCCAGGACCCAGGTATGGGCAGGTCACAGGGGGGAAAACTGGCCGAGCCTCAGTATAGTGGTTATTTTCCTTGTTGGGGTGCCTGGTTTAGCAGGGAAGTCCAGTCAAGTATTTTTTCTGCTTTTCCAGGGGAATGTATACCCACCAGCTTTCCAGTGAATTTTTGAGTAAGGAAAAAGGGTTAGAGTCAGACTGTGTTGAAGCCAGTGCAAATGCACAAAATGGGTGGTAAGGCAGGAAAAGGGTCTCTCCCTTTCTTACAGGCTTGTGAGGGTAAAGCAGTACCCTGCGTTGGGTCTGAGTGCATTAGACTCCATTGCTCCTTGGAGAAGTGCTCGGGCCAAGTCAGGTGGCATGCTGCTGTGTTTCAGCGAGCAGCTCAGGCTGCTTTAGTCGAGCGGACTGTTAAAGCTACCATCTGCACCCAGTGCACGTAGTTCCCTACCGCTGCTGACACCTTTCCCCAGGCTGTGCCACCTGCTCTGTTTTTGTCAAGTAATTGCCTATTACCACCCTCCCCAATAGTGAGGGACCTGGAATTGCTCCCCCCATGTCTGAAGGGATTATTCCCATGCTTAGACTGTCTCGCACACTGCCTGGCTCCATTTCCCAGTCCAAGCATTACCAAGACAACCCCAGTCATGCTGCAGAGAACCTTTGCACTCCTTGGTGACCTTCTTGTCCATCTGTCTCCATGCCTGAGTGATGCTCAGTCCCCCCAGAAGCTGCAGAATATGCACTGGGTCTTTTGCAAGATACTTGTTGTGCATAACCAGGAGTTATGATGTGTAAGCCAAGGAAGAGTCATGCTTGCAGGATCCGCATAAGCACTGCTCGATTGGCATTCTCCTTTATCCTTAACCTCTTAAAATTAGGGTTTTTCCTATCCAACTGGAAGAGAGATCTACCATATAAGTTGCATAGGTGACGTATGCTAAAAACATACTTCACAAGGACTTAATGTCACCTCCCTGAATACTCTTTTCAGAATGTTTTCATAGGAAAAGGGGAAGAAAACTATATCTGCACAAACCATGGCTAATGCATTTGACAATTTTTAAAGATGTGTGTTGAAACATAGAAATATTTTTAACCCCATATAAGATCGTGAGGAAACATTTACTCCCAGGAAATGTAAATCAAAAGTGACAAAACTCTGTCAGTAGATTTCATTTCAGTTTACTTATTTAAACTGAGGATGAAATCAAGCAGAGTTCTGGACATGTTTGTACCCCAGCATCTCCTTTTAGATCTGTTTACCTTATACAGTGTTTCAGGAGAGACACAGAACTGGCAATTTGCTGAATTCTAAATGTCCTTCAGGAGCTGGAACATTGCATTCCCATGCTTTATGATGAGTCACATTACTTATTTGTCACATATGTTGTTAACGCAAGGAAATGTATTCAATGGGAAAATTAATCCAGGCAGCCAGCCATGGAGAGATGAATGGAAGTGACCAAAAGCAGGTTGGAGAAGAAAGCAATGAAGGGAGAAAGGACTGTTAAATCTGTGCAGTCTCCAAATCCTTTCAATATCAAACACACAGGCTTTAGAGAGTGAAATCAATACTTCCCAAAGCAGAAAGCCCTTTCTCTCTGCTCCTCAGCAGAAACTTGCGTTGGGACTAGGATCCTTTCTTGATGTTTAACCTTTCTGATCTGCACTTTCTCCCTTGACCTGAGGACAGAGGAGGAGAAGCAGCTAGCATTTGTGTAGACTACTCTGCAGAGATGTGAAAAGCCTCTGAATGCTTTGTCAGGACGCACTGAGGAACCATTTTGGGAGGAATGAGAAAGCTGAAAGTGTTGCCAGCATTATTCTGAGCTGTTGTTCTCTGGCATCCAGTCTTCAGTCAGGTTGTGAAATCAGAGGACTTGGAATTACGACAAGAATAAACCCAAATGCAGGACAAGGTTTCTGTTACATCACCTTGTTTCACCATTTTCTCCCTAGGGCATGTGGACAACACAACAGACCATTGCCAGCTTCATTATTTGAACACAACATTTTCTCCCCATCATTTTTTGAAAGGAAAACTAATATTCTGCTGTTATCCAGGGCTAATTATTGGCTATACCGCACAGCATATCCAAGCCCCTCTTACCCTCCTACCCTCCTACCAAGCCGACAGCCGAGGTAAAGCTATTGCCGTTGTGACAGATTAACATAGTGACAGCTTCTTCCATCCCACGTTAGTCTTGGTGATTGTCCCAGCTGTGGAGAGACAAATTCTGGCCTTGTTTTCAGGAACTTGAACACCACATGGTAGTGTAAACTGGCCCTATACACGAGTATTACCTTGACAAGAACCAGTTGGCTTACCAGGCAGCATAGAAGATCTTCCAGTACCTAAATGGCCATGAAGCCAGATGAAATTTGGAGTGAGCAAACTCTTTTAAGCTTTCCACTGTTTGGCTGTAGAGGAAGCAGTAACTGCTTTGGCACTTTTCTAGCAAAGAAAGGCTCGAGGAGGGCTGAATTCATTCTCTCCAAATAGATGGGTGCATGGAAACTCTGATATGACTCCCACTGCCCTCTACCTGGCCAGGAGCTCATTCCTTCCTAGCGATGGCTTCAGGCAAAACATCTTTCTTATTTCTATCTGAGAGAGGAGAGCCTTTCCTACACTAAAGCATCAAGGAGGTCTTGAACAGTGCCATGGTGCTGTACCCTGCTTGCAGGCATTGCTGAATGGCTGCCTTCCATGGGAAAGCGAATAGATTTTGTGCCTTTTGCTAAAAGGAAATGAGGTTTCCTCACATAGAAGGCAACTTCTGGTTCTGTAGGCTTGTTGGCCTCCAGCACCTACGGCAGTTATGTGTGCCATGGAGAGGTGCATCTTGTGGTAGCAGTGCAAATGAAGGATTTTATTTTTGTTTTTGTCTTGAAATAAGGGGAAATTAATATTTCATTATCTGAGATGTGTTGCGTTCAGATCTGTCTTCTGAGAAACTGAGATCACTGCGACCTGGAGACCTGCCAGGACTCAAGGGAATTGCAGTCCTAGACTAATAAATTTTGGTCTGACATAGAGCAACCATAAATCCTAAATAACCCCTCTTACTTCATTCATGTAACTCTAAGCTCACCATGGTGTTTCAGACCCTGAATATTGTCCATGCCCGCTTTTCCTGAAAGGATAGTTCGATGGAAAATTTGCATTTAAGGAAGCACTCCTGCTAACCCAAATATCCTCCCAATTAATCTGAAACAAAACAAAACAAAACAAAACAAAAAAAAAAAAAAAAAAAAAAAAGACCATATTGAATCAAGGAGCCTATTGTACTCTAGAGAAGATGAATAATCCGAACATATGCTATTGTCTTCCCAGGCCTTTCAACTTATCATAAAAAATCCTTCTCATCCTTCCTTCCTCTGCTGCCCTAATCTCAACAGCTCTCTCAGAAAACTGATACAGTCAAAGTGTAACTTGGGATCTCTAGCAGAACCTGAGCATGCCCATTTAAAGGCTGTCTGCTGCCCAGAGACACAAGGGTTCAGTGTTACACAAAAGAGTTCTGTTGTTCCCCAGCTTCCACCAAGCAAGGTAGAAATTGCTGCTGCCCAGCCAGCACGAATGCATTAACCAGTGCAGGGTGTTAGCCAGTTAACCCTCATCATTTCAGAGATGTCAAGAGGTTGTGAGCCAGGGTAGGGGAAACGGAATGCACAGCTCGCAGTAGTTTGTGGGTAGGCTGGATTTGTGCAGAGACTTTGGCACATGTCCCATTGTGTTCAACTGATTTGGAAAACCTGCTACTAAAAGTTAAGACCAAGGCTGAACCACAGGTACTTGGTATGTTTTGTCTCCAGTCCTGCAGGACAGGTAGAACTGAGTTTCAGTTCCTGCGGTTTTCAAAGGCAATTCTCTGCTTTAAACCCACACCGACCTCCTACAGAGGCCAGGCTGTTCCTCTGTCGCTCACAGACACTGATTTTTGATTCACATGAGCCACTCCACGGCTTGCATTGTCATCACGGCACACTTGAGATTCAAAATCGAAACTTTGTCTCCCGCATTCCCACATATGCCGTGATTGCTTGTGCTCCAAGGGAGTCCTGATATTCCCATCTACTTTTGTGAAGGATCATTTGTCACTTGAAGCCCTCTAGCCACCTGGAACATGGAGATTCCATTTACATAATTTCAAGGCCCAGGTTGTCTCTCTGCTCTCCCTGTTGTCATAGCAGCCTAATTCATGGGTGGTCCTGTCAGCCCTTTACCCCTCCTGGACCTCAGAGTTACAAGTAGCAAACGCATGGTGGAAGAGGGGAAACGCATTCTTCAGTCTGTCTCAGAACTGCAGGGTGAGTGTGCAGAAGAAACCTAAGGGATTTGATACAGTCATAGAGGCTTTAGAGAGACAGTAAGTTACTTATCACACAAGTTTATCACAAAAATAGCTAGTTCTTTGTCTCCTTAATATTCTCACAAAATCCCCCTTGCCCAGGAGATGAGTTCTGGAAAACCATTTGTTCCTTAGGGAGCTTCCTAGCTGTCTTCTGCTGCAGAATGTATTACATCAGGATTTCAGCCTCAGATTAAGCTTCTTGGGAAGCTTCAAATGTTGTCTTTCCACACCAAACAACATCCAAATCAGCTATTGGCATAAACAACAGTCAATCTGCCGTCTCTTTTTGCCAGGAGAACTAGGTCCAATGGGACTTTGCAACCACAACTTTTTCCACCATACCTTCCAGATTAAGACTTCCTACCAACCAGCCACCCGGTTTTTGTGGGTTCCAGCCCTGGGATGATCTCCAAGAGGCTCAGTTCCGAGCTAAGGAAGGTGAGGGCATGGGTCCAGCTCCACTCTGAGACATGGCAGTCAATTCTCAGGAATCTGCAGGAATTCTATTTGCCTAAACCTGAGCTGATTTTGACCCATATCAAATATTAATGCAACTGGTGGAACTCCTACATTACAGCTTTCTGCTCTTCATTTAGTTCATAGTTCAAAAACTAATGTCCCCCATCTATCAGAATTCCATGAGTTATTTGTTTAGTAGCAAAGAAAAGTGATTAAAATATACAACATGGTGATTTTCACATTCTCATCCTCTGTACTGCTGTATAATTCATACTGAAGAAAAAATGAGATTACAGCTCTGGGACTGTCTCCAGAATGAGTTACATTTGTCCTGTTTCCCATTCTTGCTATAATCTTTGTCAAAGCAGTAGAATGATACGTCCCATTTGCTATCCCTTTCACAGTATTTGTCACACTACTGCAATAACAGAGTTGCTGGATACCCATATACATATCATGAATTATTTGTGGATGTAAGGAAAGTTTTCTTGTATTCTGTTTGAGTAATCTCTTCCTCCTTTTAAATCTAGGAACAGGTACTGATGATCATTGTTCTTTTTTATTGCTTTTAGGATAAGATTTGATCCTCTTAACTTTCTGTTTGGAAGTGGTTGATGAAGAAGGGGTGAGCAGCAGAATGGTGGCAAAAACAGAGCATCAGTTTGCTAATTGCAAAGGGGGATCCAGTTGCTTGCAAAGATCAAACCTACTCATATAGTATCACCAACCCTAAAGGGCAGGTGATTACAATGGATAAATCACTGCTGAATAGACATGCCATTAGAACAGCCATCTACTCCTAAGCGAATGGCTTTGAGAAAACTTACCTTCTTATGCAAGCATTTGTGCAGGATTGATAGTCATCAAGTAACAGTATTCCCTTAAGCTTACTTCAGAAATGGATATGCTCTGATTGCTGCTGAGAAAATGCAAATAGGAAAAGGAAAGGAAAAAAAGATTGCATTAAAAGTGGTAGTGATGCTTCAAAATTAATGGGAAAAGAAGGGAACGAACATTACCCTGTGTTACTTGCCCTACTAGAAATCCTTCACATGGTAGAATATCAATAAGAGGTCAGGTTGCTACCCTGAGCAAGCAATCCCCTGTTCTGTTAGAGGCTTACTTTGAAGCCTTACCTGTTTCTTCTTGGTTGGAAATTGTGAGAGACAGGGCTCACTCCTGTGTTGTTCAACAGATTCTGAGTGTGACTGGTCTGGAAATCATATGGCCTTGAACACTGGGCCATGATGGGGAAGTGCAGCTCCAGGCTCATACAGCTGAGGTATCCACTGCAGCTCCTGGGAGGGACCCACCGGAGCTCTCAGTCAAAGCACCTCACCGATGGAGGCCACTGTGACCAGGTTAACATGGCTCCATGGTGTCTCCTGTCCCCTGGAGCCAGGTGTGGCTAAACACAAACTTCTGGAAATAAGAAATTGTGCCTGTGGGCAAAGGAAATGTGAAGAAACGTGAAGTTAAGGGAGATCCTAGTCCTGCAACCTCAGCATTGCGTAGGCATCTTAGCAGTGAGCATAGGAGTGTAAGCAGATACACACCCTGAGCATTCACTGCTGCATCTTTCAGCAGCGATCTGCATTTGCTGTGTGAGCAGCAGCTATACAGGGAGCTGGTTTTGCTCCATTACAGTACACCCAAGTTTTGTTCCTGCAGTACCGCTGCTGGTGCCAGCCACATGGGAGAGGACCCAAAGGAGTGTACCAGAGAAGGGGAAGGAACAAAGGCAAGCTGAATCAGACCGACAGCAGGAGAAAAGCCCCACTTTGGGCACTCTGCCTGGGGCAGAAGTCATCACCAGAAACAGTCTTTGTGATATATGCTTTATCACAAGGTTGCAAGAACAGCCCTCATGGTCCAGCCCAAAGGTCCATCCAGTGTGGTTCACTGCCACACCAAGGCTTGGCAAGTCTGGCTGCAGGACCCAGGTCATACCAGGGCCAGTGCATGCACAGACAGCAGAGTCAAGCTACGACACAGAAGGAGCATGAGAACCTGCTGCCCCTCAACAGTAGAGAAGAATGAAGTGGCCAATTCACCCTGATCGAAAGCAGCAGGGTGAAGACAAGCCAACTGAGATGAGACAACTTCTCTATGAGCACCGGTTTCATAAATTTGCTAATGAAATGGGTGAAGTGGGGGGGAGCTGACAGTTGATAAGACCTGATTGGCAAGAGAAAAAAGGATTTGGTTTTCCCAAGTCAATGAGCCTGTAATATATATTTCTGTAAACAAGCAGTTAACATCACAGAACAGCTGGAGATGAACAGTAGAGATTTCCTCCTCAGACAGAGACAGAGGTGGCCAATGGCAGGGTGACCAGGGCAGCCATGGAAGCAGAGTGGGTTAAGGGCCTGATGTGATCCACACATGCAGTGACTGAAGTGCTTCTGCTCCAATGTAAATGACCCAGGGCACAGTGGTGTTGAGTTGACAGTTGGACTAGATGATCTTAGAGGTCTTTTCCAACATTTATGATTCTGTGATTCTACGATCCAGGGACTCCTTTGGTACTGTCTTACACTGGATGTCATAAGCCAGCTGTGCAGTAACTAGGTCTTTCTCTAGGAAGTTTTCAAGCTTAAGAGTCCTAAACAACAAGGAAATCAAAACAGGGAGACTGTCATTCATGCCATTCACACACGCACAAAAATTGAACTTCTCTCACTCTACAAACAGAAGCAGCATTATGACAGACAATTTTGTATTTAGAAATGGAACTGTAGCAGGAATGCTGTCAGTTTTTTCAGAGATTATGCATTCTTTCTAGATACTTTTGGTGTTGCTGTTTGAAATATGCATTTCCAAATGTGAAGTATAGGCATGAGTATTATGTACTAATTTTAAAAGAATAAAAAAAAAAAAAAACAAAAAAAACACATAACTATGGCAGTGAGCAAATGCCTGGAGAGAACAGGAACAGGGAAAGCAAAAGGACAGTTCTTCATGTCCCTAACACCACCCTTCCAGCAGCCAGTTTTTTCCAGCTCAAGAGGTGTGTCCTTGCCACCCCTGCATTCTCCTTCTCTTAACCATAGATGTTCAGTCAGCCTGTTCAGGTGAGAGCTACACTGTAGTCAGTTGTCAATGGTTTTCAGCAATGATCCAGATGGGATACTTCACACTGGTTAAACTTGCTATGTACTTAAAAAAAAAAAAAAAAAAAAA
>VXAV01004761.1:190413-213769 GCA_013399715.1 Alectura lathami
TTTTTTGTCAGTTACAGACTCCCCAGACAGCACTGTACTGCTTAGTTTTTCTTGGGTAGCTTGAGGAGCCAGCATCTTAGCCTCTTTGTTCCTGTTGTGGCCTTTGATTTGAAATCTGTGGCATTTTGGGAAGTACAGTGGCAATTTTGGTCGCATCTTTAGTAATGTCATGGCTACTGCTCAACCACTATGGTCTTGCTTTTGTTCTTAAATTATTAAAGGAGTCCCACTCCATTTTCAGCAGGTTTAATAGTCTGATTCGCTGCCCAGAGAGTTTTACCCACATGCTTTGTTCACCTGTTGTGATCTTTTCAAGACTGCCTTTCTCTCAACTCTTCGTGGCTCTGAGGAACAATATTTTCGAATCATTTACATCCTGACCAGAACTAATAACTCAGCAGTAATTTCAATAAATATTCATAGAAATATTTAGCATATAAGGCTCAGGGGAAGCACCTTGCAGAAGTAAAAGAAACAGTTACAACCTGCTGGTTTATACTGAAAACTTGCCTCTGACTGACCTTATATCTGTTCCACTTCCTGGACAAACATAAACCCCACAAAATCACTGCCTTACTGGCCTAACCTAGATTGTTATTATGACTCTTCCTCTGTTGATCATCATGTGTGAGAAATGAAAACTCAGTTCAATCACCTTTTGCTGCCAGCTCCACATAATGGATGGCTACTGACGGTGAATAATTTTTCCTTGACATTACGAGCTGGATTACAATGCTCAGCTCAGTCCATCAGATCAGCTTTAAGGATTGCTGCAATCTGCATTCTCTGGAATACAGTGAGTTAAGGGTAGGGCTTTTTACCCCCTCTCTAACTCTCATATAATGGCGCAGCCATCAGACTGGGTCACCACTAAAAAGGAAACTCTGGGCGAAAGATTCCTTAGTTTAAGGGGAAAATGTAAATTGTCCATAAAGCTAACCAAATGCTTATGTTGATGAGTAGGCTCTCCATTATCCTCACTCAGCAAAGGGTAGATTTACAGGATTGAAGTCAGCAGGAAATCCTTTCAAGCAGCTTTGAAAATTTTAGCCAAGAATCCTCTTCTAGCAGACTTTTGGCAGCATGTATGCACCCTTCTGATTTCCTTTTTGATGAGGATTGTGCTGTGCACATTTTGAAGAATTAAAAAGCAAGATACCCATAATAATAATATATTCATTTCAAAATCTGGCAAGTTTTCTTCCTTGAAATCAGGAAGTACCCTTAAGCCAGTTGGACAGACTGAGTACTGGATATCAACACTGTTTTCCAAGACAGAAGTCATTTGTTAACCTCTTTCAAGCATAAATTTGTACCACTTTTAAGCAAATCTGCATCTTCTTGCTGTCTGTAAAACACTGTAGCCCAGTGGGGCCCTGTTTCTGACAGAGGCCTTGAGGACAATACAGCTGATAAATCAAAGTAATGATGAAGGTGATGCTGCTTAAATAAGTCGTAAAACTCCAGCTGCTGGCATGTAGCCCTGCCCATTTCACTGTTCTGGGAATCCCAAAACAGTATGACAAATCTAAATTTTATTCTGAGGCCCATGTTTGAAGATACAGCCATAATGGCCTCCAAGACTGGTGGCCCAGGATCTGAGCACAGTTTTGATGTCAGAAGGCATAGAGGGATTTCATAGCAGCAACAGTAATGACAGATTCTGGCTGCAAAAACATCCATACCCAAAAAAGTCACCCACCTGCAGCCTGCCAGTGATGGCGTAAGAAAATGACTGTCTTGCTGAGCTTCTATTCTGTGAAAAATGCAAAATCATGGTGGGAGAGGGTGAGTGATTCAACCGTGCATGGCTCTTCAGTTCTGAAGTGATGGAACAGGGGACGCATGTATTCTTCCATTCAGCGCATCTCAGCTGATGTGATGGTTTGTTCCTTGTGGATGGTAGAAAAGGAAAAGCTCCGTTTTGTTCTATACTTCTGCAACTTTTCATTATGTAACGAGAAAAAATTTGCAGCATTATGTTTGTGATTCATGCTTGAAATTGTTAGGCAGCTGTTTGGTTTTTTTTTTTTGTTCTGTATTTGTTTTCGTTTCTGACCTTTGTTATTATAGATATTACAACAATGTTATTCTAATTTTTACACTACCTAGAGCTGGAGAAATCCACCTAGATGCAAACTTCAGGAACCTTTTTCTTAGTCCACTTCTCTGTAAACTGGATGTTAGGTAAAAAAACACAAAAATGGGGAAAACTGTCTATGTTGTGCAGTNAATAACAAATAAAATAAATAGAATGAACATTTCAACTACAAGCTGTCTTTGTTCTTTCACTGCAGCATGGCTCCCGTCCAAAGCCAATTATTTAAAACAACAGCACCTCAGCACCGTTACCAACAGCCATCTAAAAGGCAGAATTACACCTACTAAAAGCTGAAAGCATTTTCAAGAAATTAAGTTATTTTCTTACTTTCTCGCCTCAGGCATGCTTCCTACCTTACTTCACTCTAAAACGCCTTGGGTGTTATTCATCTAGAACATATGGAGTACTATATAAATCAAAGTTGTTGCTGATTTTACTTAAAAGTCAGGTTTTATTTTCTGTTTTTACTTCTGCCTGTTTACACTCCTTGAAACATCTTTTGCATTGCCCAGATGTCGCTTCTCACATGCTTCATCTTCTGTACATGTTAATCTTGCTTCTTCAGTACTTGCGATTTTTACTTCGTACAGTGATGGAGAGAAATGCAATGCCAAAAACTAATTTTCAAAGAAAATGGCAAAATGATTTAAGTTCATGTCTTTACATTCAGTATCAATTAAGTTTAATGGTCAAAATCTTTTCGTCGATCTGTGAAACTATGTAGATCATGATTTCTAAAGGAAGAAGTGAGTCTGAGACAGCTCAATCTAACAGAGAGATTTCTCTTTATTTTACAGCCTACTGTCTTAACTTTAACATTCATGGAAATAATTTGTAGCCTTGTGTTCTCATATTGGGTTTTCAATGATCTTGGTCAAAAATTCCGAGTATGCTGATAACAGCTGCTGGCAAAGCATGTTCCCTGTGCTGCAATTGGCTGTAAAATGGAATAATTGAAGCATGATTGGCAACAGTGGGCTCTCTCGAATATCCATCAGAGTTACACCCTAGAGGGAGAGTGAACTGTTAGTTACTGGCTAAACCTGTGGAGGCTTTCTAACATGTTTTTGTTTAACAACTGGGATGCCCTGCAGACTATAGTCATTTCTAGAAAGCGTTCTTCATGAGGAAGTCATCTTAATTAAGATGTATAATGTGTTACATGTAAGCAACACATCTCTTTGCATAAATATCAGTGCTGGTTTATGTGTGTACTCATTTATGATTCCTAAATCAACATTCATTAAAATGAAAGGGCTGAGTGCTTTCACCACTGTCAAGCAAGCTCACACAATGTTTTGGGTCTTCCCATGCCTTGGTTCATAGTGTAAAAAAGTTTGCAAGTGTAAGAGGAAGTAATGATTTACTGCCTGCTATGTGTCTGGACACTCTTTCAGTCTGAACACTTTGGGTGCTGCTCCACCTGGCTCCAAATTCTCACAGGTTGTTGACACCCTGGAAGTCATGTGTTAAACTGCTTGCTCATGGTCTAACATGACAAAGCTTATTACCTTACTGATTTTAAGACAGCAACTACAGATGATTCCCTTTCAGTCTATTTTTCCTTCCTATATCTACAGTTCTCCCCTAACATGATCACTAGCCGTGAATGAAAGCAAGTGTTTGGAAGAAATCTCTTTGACTTAGGTATGTCATCAGACAGTTCCTAAGATGTAAGAGGCACTGAAGTGAAGGGGAGATGGGGAGGGAAGAATGAGAAGAAGGGACTGAAGGGCACATGGAATTATACATAGGATTGAGGCAACTAGAAGCAGAAGAACAGAACTTGGCCTTGCAGCACAGATATTTTCTGCAAAGCAAGCGATTAATACAGTATAATGCCAGCCATCAGCCTGAATTCCTCTTGGCATCATGGAAGAGAGTAAATTAGTTGAAATACATCAATTCTGAAAGGAGGAAATACGTACTACATTCCAAAGCATGTGTGTTTCTATTAACTGTGCATACACTAAATGGAGCTGGATGAAAAGAAGCAATATATCTGGGACTTTGGGTCTCAGTTTGCACTCATTCAGCCATGGGTTCTTTTGGCCCCATTTCTCTGCAGCTTTCCTCAGTACTAAGACTTGCTCCTGCTGCTGCTGAAGGCAATGGGAAAACCATAGTTGCACTCAAAATCACTGGAGTTGTAAATAGTCTCTCTGGAGTCATTTGGCATCAGTATCCATAGAGATGTCCTGATGCCTGCTAGCAGTAAGATCCGATTTTTTCACATCAGGATGAGACTTATAGTAAAGACCTATAGAAGAGAGAGGCCTGGGCATGGGCCGTGGCTCTGCCGTTCAGCAGTTCTGTGCTAGAAGGACCACAAGCAGTTCATTGTTAGTAAATACCAAAAAGAGGTGCTGTGTGGCTCTGTTGTGGAAAACTTCTGAAAGCTTAGTAAGGTCCTACATAAATGTATCATTATGCTCAGCAACAGTACCTGCTGCTTTAGCTGATGTATTTTCTGCTTGCTGTCCTTGTTTGAAGATCTACTGTGTGCAATTCTGCTCAGGCACTGGAGAGCTCCATTGAGGAAAAGAGCAGTTCCTTGGCTTAAAAAACCCTAACAGGCATTAAGATGGACTTGTTGGTTCTGCACAAACATAGCAGCATTAAATTATAACCCAAGCATTTTACCAGCCTCACTCAAGTACAGCAAATACCAGCCAGAGGGTAAGGAGGGATTTGCTTTCCAAACAGCTAGGAGAAGAACTTATTTCACTAAATTAAAAAAATATCAGCCTGTTTAGGACAGTAAAAGTCAGCTGGACATCATGAGCTGCAGCCTGTACTGTGGGTTCTTCAGGACTTGGCATCCAAGGAAGATCTCAAGGGAGTACAGCAAAGCTACAGAACATGCAGGGGATAGGTGGGCTGTAGGTCATAAGGATCCAGGCACAAACCACAGGGATGGAGGGCAGGTTACTTCCGTGTAGCAAGCCTGGTGTTGATGGTGCTACAGTGTTCTCCCATGGTCTCCTGAGAGAGCATCAACCCATCAGTCTGCAGACAAAATGGAACATGTCCTGGGCTTCTGTCTTAAAGATGACCCTCTCCGCTCCTGCTTTACTGGAGTTGGCTGAAACGAGTAGGGAGACTAGGAGAAAAAAGCTCCTGGGACTCAGATCGATAAGGAGAGGAAGAAAAGAAGGAGTGAGGGAGCATTTAGAGGAGGAAGACTTTTTGCATCCTGTCTGCAACGTGCTACTGAAGGTCCCAGGAAAGGTTGCTCACAGTATGGCCGTAAGTGCCATTTCCAGTATGGCTGGGACTCCCTTCAGCCACATTGACCATCTAAACTACCAGAAACACAGCTTTTCCTGCCTGCAATATACTGACTTAGTCCTTGTTATTGAGGGCTGCCCAATGCCTGACTAGAGGGACAGAAACTGTCCCAGTAGGAAAGAGGAACTGGATTCAGTTCATTCCTCAAGTGTATGAGTGCAAGGAGCACTTGTATCATACTAAGAGCACTCATATGTGCTTTTAGTAACCCTGCAGCCTGTGTATGAGTAACCTCTACCACTTATCTTACTTGCTCCTTGCTGTCCAGGTGATGACGGCTTAAATTTTAGAATCGTAGAATGGTCTGGGTTGGAAGGGACCTGAAAGATCATCTAGTTCCAACCCCCCTGCCATCAGCAGGGACACCCAATCTTCACATACAGTGAGCGGATCTTCCTTCTCCCAGCTCTCGCCTTTGCTGTCTGCAGCTTGGGCAGTGTGGTTAGAGACCTTGCTGGTGGAGACTGAGGCAAAGAAGTCATTGAGCACCTCAGCTTCCTGCATATCACTGATGACCAGGTCTCCAGCGTCCTTCGAGAGAGGACCCACATCTTCCCTAGCCTTCCTTTTATCACTGACGTACCTGTACCTCTCTGCTGCACAACTTTACAACGCCCCAGTTATCCATAATGCAAGAAAAGGGAACCCCACCACACTGAATGATACAGAGGATTTCCAACAAGGATTTCCATCAGCTGGTTATTAATATGGTGGCCTGAGTTTGCACAATTTGTCGCCAGCCACTGCGTATTCTGGCAACCTGCAGAGAGGCTGTGACCCTCTTCACCACAAGCAATCTAAGAGGCAATAGGGCATTCCCTCCCACATAATAGGTGGGAAGGTCCTCGTGATTTGTAAAGCAAATGGTTTCATGGGAGCTACACCTCTTTTACCCTGTATTCCTAAATTCCCTGCTTTCACAATACTAACATACTTTCTGTGCAATTCAAAGCTTTCTTTCTTTATTTTTTTAAGCATACCTGTCCTTCCTGATAACGTAGACAGTCTTGAAAATACAACCCAGAATACACATGCCACCAGGAATAGGATAAACTTTCTGACTACTTTCATGAAGAATTGCTCTAGGCTTGTATTCTTCAGTGAACTGAGACCCTCAGCACACCTTACCTGAGATTTGCAGGAAGTCTCTGGTGAGGCCAGCATTTTAATGCAGCTCTTGAATCCCAGCCTGGTGTTTTTTTCTGAGGACTGTCATTTTGCTGGCAGGATTAACACCTGTGTGGTTGTGAGACAGAAGCAGGAGTGGACTAGTCAATGCTAATGCTGATACACACACATGCAGACTTACTTCAAAAAATAAAAGAAATGGAACTTACCTAACAATAATTTAGAAAATCTGATTTCTTACTTGTTCTAATGGTAAGAGGCATTTCGTTTGTCTCAATCTACCTCTCAGCAGGAGTCCCACACTGATGAAGTATCATCAAATTGTCAGCTCCTACTGAGAGAGACACCCGCACAGCTCACTGATTGGAGAGATGGAAGCAGTGACATGTGTTTCTAAAAACTGTTGGATTTTAAAATTAAAGGAAAAAAAATCCTCTCCTGGAAGGTATTTCTGAAATAGAAGAACCTGAAGCAAGGCCATGAAAATTGTGTTGGGATAGTCTGAAGAAAACAAATAAGACTAGATAGTGTAGCAAGGAGTGGTGTGGCAAAGGAGTGTGGTAGAAGGATATGGGAAAGATATAGAAAATAGAAATAAATAAATAAATAAAACCAGAATTTCTGAGCAGGAGCAATGAGATGTACAATAGAATTTAAGAAGGTCGACCTTAGTGGTGCAAGGAACTTCATTCTAGGTCGGCTGAACTCTCAGGTATTTTCTGGTAGAGGAAGGCAAGGCTGTTGTTGGGTTCATCTCACAGTGGGCCATTTAATCAAAGGGGTTGGGGAGATTCTGAAAACAGATTGATTGTTTTTATGGATAATGAGGATATCTGCACTTACATTGGTTAGGATGAAAACGCAAAATTTATTCGGGACCAGTAGCACCACTTATTGAAACACAATGGCTCTTCTCATGACAAAACCATATTTCATTTGCCTTTTTAACCATTTCAGAGAGATCAATGGAAATTCTCATTGAATTGTTCTGCAATGATCTCCTCTGCAAAATGGGGATAATGCCTAGCCCTCCTTTTACATAGGTGAAAACAAGTGTGTCAATTTATGTGAGGTCCACAGCTGCTAAAATCAGGAATGTGACAGGAATGTCCATGGTAAAATGAGTAATCCCACCTTCAGTGGGAAGTGAAGACCATTCAGTAAATAAGCCTGTGGCCGCACAAACAGAGGAGAAGGGCAAATACTGGGCAGCTTCTCACGCAGTGGTAATTGTCTGCCCTCTGCATTGTGAGACACAGGCACTCTGGGGAGACGTGGCATATCTCGTGCAATTAGATAGCGCATGCACACAAGAGGGCTCGTTAAGGTCGCACTGTTCTGACACCTCCTGTCTCCGTGTTTGAGTTTGCAGTTTGTGGTACTTTCAGGTGACTGCTTTCAACTTCCATATAGGTCTGACAGACAATACCTGTATCCAATTTCTAACACCATCCAGCTGTTTGCTTCCCCTCTGTTGCTAACCTGCATTGAAGCCCCTTCTTCCAACCAAGGCCAGATCGCGATCAGCTCCCTTAAGGAAGGGAGAATGAGCAACAACAATTATGTATTTACAGTTTATTTCCACCACTTTTGTGAAAGACGGCAATGGAGCTGAACAGCCACAGACAAACTCATAATAAAGTTTTAATTCCCTTTTATGTGGGGATATACTCATAACAGAACAGTGTAAGAAGGCAGCAGAGTGAGAAGGGCTTGGTTTGTGTGGGCATGGAGAGTGTTCACGGTCTGCTGCCCTGCAGTTCTTGTGTATGGAGCTTGATTCAATATAGGTGCTGACTGAACAAAGAAGTCTAATTCCTTCTGAACTCAGAATAATTCGTGTTGTCAGTCATGTAAGGACCAGGTGCTTCCCTTAGACCCGGCAGGCACAGGAGCTGTTCGCGGGCTGTGAGGAGCACCATTCTGGCAGCTCCAAGGTGAGGTGCCTGGTGTCCGCAGCCCCACTGCGGCTGGGGGCTGGTGTTTCACCCGTCGTGTTAGGCAGGTAAAGTCTACATGGATATCTGCAGGGCACTCCCCTGTTATGACTCTGTTTTTTCTCCATTAACCCTCTTCTGAAATGGTCCCAATGTGTCTAAGATTCCCAAGACAGCTCTTGGCAGTAAATTCAGGCCAGGCATTTTCCTGTTTCTCTGCAGTAATTTTTCTCCCGCCATTCTTCTCGTCTCATGTGAAAACCCTCCTGGGAAAGTCCTCCAGAAGTGAAGAGGGATTAAACCAATAAGAGTCTATAGAAGCGTAACAGTACTCGATTCTGGAATTGAAATAGAGAGTGCTGTCTTCTGCAGCCCTTTTGAGCCTTGCGACTGGATTATATTCTTTGACAGAGATGTTAATTGTATTCTATTCTATAGGATGTTCAGAATGTAAAGAAAGGTTATCATTTTCTCTCCAATTCTGCAGGGCTTTACCACAGAAAACGACATCACAGACTATATAATGCAGTCACCACATGAAGTGTGCCCATGTCTCTTTTGTTAGGTACCTTTCTTATTTTTTGTATGAATTATTTATTACTCATTAATACCGGGGGAAGTGAATTGTGCTCCTGAACATGACCAAGAGAATGACAGAAGCAATGTGGCTATAATTACAGGAGTGTGTGAGCTCTCTAAATGCCTGGAAAAATGATTTAGTCAGTTGTAGAGGGAAAAAAAGGATGTTTAATGTCTATTTCTGTAGGAAGCTTGAATACCCCGGTGATAAGTGCTATATAAATACTGTATAGACCATTTTAAGCAGTCTATAAACCTCATCTTGTGTACTGATAATGACAGTAATACCCAAACAGCACAATGCTCTTTGACACACTATCTGCTCTTAGAAGCTGAAGAATTTGTCTGCATGAAATAATCACTGCATCTATAGACGAGGAATTGAGCTGCCCACCAGCTCCTAGGTAAATCCACTGTGAAATGAAGAATAGATCTCAAAGCATCGGATTCTTACTCTAGAGTGTGCTCTCCTGGCAGAATATCTGAGCATCATCCCATAGATAGGAGTCCACAATTTACTTACTACTCTACTTAGACCTAACAGCTTTTCGTGCATCAGAAATGCAGTACACTCGGAACACCCACCACAATTACTTCTTGACCTTTTCTGGCAGGTAGCTCTAAGCAGGCTAACATCAATGAATTTTGTAGTGAACTCTCTCTGCTTTTAAGATAATCCAGTGTCTTCTTTTCCCTTCTGTAAGCCGTTTTACATTTTTTGGCCCTACCTCTGTATGGCTGTTAGGGTAATTAGTTGCTAAAATAAGTCCTTCTTAAAAATGCACGATTAAAATAACAGCACACTATAAAATAGGTGCATTTTATGAAGCTGACACGAAGAGAAGGTGTGGCTGATCATCTGAGTGACATGAACAGACAAAGGAGTTGCAGGGAGTTATTTTCCATAGACAAAGGGCAAATATCCTTGCACTCTGAAGAGCTCTCACTTTAGAATCAGGAAGCAGAGACAGAGGGTGGAGGGGAGTTTGATGCAGGCAGGGGGATCTACGTGGCAATCCCAGTTGACTTTCTGTGGGGGTCACAGAGGGGTCTTCCTGCTTTGCCTGTTATGGTAGGCTCCCTGTTACAATGTGCCAGCAGAAGTCAGTAGAGAGTTACTGGCACTACTGGCAGCAACGGGAAGTGCAGGAGTGCTGCGTAAGTGCATGTGTGCACAGGTGATTTGCTCTTTGACAGTGACTGCAATGGACTTAGCTCAGAAGGAGCACTCCCTGAAGAGTGGCTGCAGGACTGCATTAAGCCTAAATGGCATAATATGTAAAAAAATAAAGAAAACAGCCACACATTTGCATATTTATCTAGTACCATTAAAGGCACAGACAATGAAAATAGGGAGAGGGGAGACTGAAAGATTTTGTTATTGCTTAAACCTTCCAAGCAACCACAGTGAAAACAGCTCCTGTGCTGTTTCCCCCTACAGCCTTGTGCTCTTGTCTGCACAAGTACTCTCTGATCTTGAAATAGTTTTGAAATGTCTCAAGCAGAGACTTTGTGATGACATTGCTGGTGTGTAGCTTCAATGGCAAACCAGTTCCTGTGTTATACAATACTGTATAGGTCTGCTGCTGAGAGCAGAGGAAATTAATGCCTCAACTTGCCATTAACATGAGGTTTTGTCTTTTCTAGCTAAAAACAAAACCAAGGTGGCCCCATGTGTTTCCTTCCAGGGTGTCTTTAGAGATACAGTATCATTCAACTCTGAAAGCAAAGCAATAATCAGACCATTTTCTTTGGCTCTAAATAAATAAAACATTACTATTCAGAAATTTGGAATATGAAGTCAAGTTCTCATAGGATGTTGGCACATACTTAGATTTAATTATGCATGGAAGTGTTGTCCTTAGTGGGGTGGAAATAAAAGAATTTTTTGTCTCCCTTTCTCCTTCACCCCTGAATTTGTTTCTTTTGTGTTTCAAATTGCAATTGGAAGCACAAAGTACACGAGATTTTCCATAAAAGGCATTTTGCCATAACCCAAGTTTTATTTTCTGACCAGTGGCACTTACAAATGTTTTTTTGGGGACTTTAACCAAATTGCAAGCCCTTATGAGAGTCAGTTTTGCTCAGCAGTCAAAAACTGATAGGAAGATCTTCCCAAAAATCTGGAGGGCACTGTTAAAACACAGATGTTTAAGAGTACTGCGCACTTAAAGCTCTTTTCGTTAGGTTTATAATTTTTCAGTTCTGTTGGATGACAGGTTTTCAGCCTTTCCAACCCCATCAAAGAGAACAGACAGCATTTTTCAAGAGAAAACTGAGATTCCCACAGACACAGAGTTTGGAGCTTAAAGAAAACAATCACCAAATATGGCAAGAAACCATGAGCTGGAGATGTTGAAACACTCTTATTATTATCTGCTCATCCTGCCTTTCCCAACGGGCTTCACACCAAACAGAGAGCAGATAAAATGCTCACACCTAGGACAGGATGAATAAGCTGGTTACATTTTAAGTGGCAGGCACCCGCAGCTCTGGCATCAGTTGGAAATGCAGGTGCTCTGAGAATAAGATCCTGTCATCAGTTTTTTTCTGCTGTTGACTTGCCTTGTTCTCTGCTGAGGCAGAACACAGTCCTGTTGCTTTTCTCTTCAGTGAGAACAGGGGAGACTCAAGGCTGCTCTCTGCCAGCTGCACCCACGGGCTTGGGCAGGGTCATTCCAAGTTGTTCCGTCCCTGGGGCTGCACACTGTATGCTTATGGGCTGAATGACAGGGATCTGGTTTAAACACCTTTTTGCTCACTTTTCCCAGTTTATTTCACACAGAAACGAAGGTGTAGGAGGTTGTGTACGCTTAGGCGTTGCCCCGCCGTGGAGCTGGGACTTGCCTGGCTGAGTGTCTGAACTGAGGAGCAAAGGACTCATCTTGGTTTCCTAATGTAATCTTACTGAAAACAGCAGTGTGTGGTACGAGGCTTGGGTTCAGCGGTGGAGTGCCAGACTGTGCAGCTGGTGAACAGATGCCCGAGTAGGAGTCTGAAGCGGACTCCACAAAAAGGTTTTGTACTAAGTGCCGTCAGATTGCTTCTTCTGACCTCAAAGCCCAAGCCCAACAGCTCGCTCTGGAATGCCTTGATTTCAGTTTTGCCATGCACGAGTTGCCCTACATGACCCAGTGGGACAAGATCAAATTCTGAGGCCTCTTTAGCCAGCCTGTTCTCTCTTTCAAAAACAGTCATAATGAAGATAAGAAAGCCATTGGGACTAGGATGGAAAGCAGAAGTCTTGAGGACAATGTTGGGGTCACTTGTACTGCCTCATTTTATGCACATCACTCCGAGGCCGAAGTGAGCAGACTAGTTTCCCTCTCCGTGTTTCTCATGGACAGTAGACTGAAAGATCCACTGCAGGTTCCTCCTGTAGGTAGCTCGGAGCAGGGCCTGACCTGACTCTGCCATGGTCTGGCTGAAGCTGTCTCTGCCTTGGCTGTGTGCAATGCCAATTGTGCTAGTTCTCCAATTGACATGCCTAAAAGTTTTCCCTAGCTGTCAAATGCTAAGCAAGCACTGCTGCTGGTGTGTGGTGGAAGACAAGTGACTTTGAGTCATTTGATAGATGGCAATGCTACTCACCTCCAGGAATGTATCTATGGTGGAGCAGAGAAAGAGGCTTGAAGAAAGGCAAAATGGAAAGAGCATAGGGTAAGCAACAGGAATCCCAGTGATCACTGAGAGAGGTGCAGATATTTCTATGCTAGGAAATGAGATGGAGAGACTGTACCTTTCCCTTTTGCTAGAACTTCCCTTTTAGTATATCCTCAGTAGTTTCAGAAGTTGCAAACACTTTTGAACTAGTAAAAGCTGAAAAGAAACGTGGATTTCTCTCCCTGCTGGTCCCTCATTGATTGCAATTAAGGAGGAGGAACTGGGCGTTAGGCTTCTATGACTGCATATCCCCCGCCCATGTCCAGGTGAGTTCTTGCTGCTTGATTTTTTTTTTTTTTTCTGGCATTTCCCTCCTCTTGTTGGAGGTGCCAACTGTATAATTTTGCACTATGATGCAAGAACACTATTCACACACGTGGTAGTAACGTTCCACTTCATTGGGCTGCACAGCTTTTAATTTCAAGTTAATACAGTATAGAGGTTTTACGTCCAACATTCCAAATGCCACAGCATGTTGATGAAAAGAAATTACATTGATGAAACAGTTAGGCAGTGATTAATATGATCCATAACTCAGAGTGATGTAACAGCCCCAGCTTTCTCTCCTACACAAAGTGATGTCCAATTACTTGCTATTGATCAGATATTGCATTGCACCAAATGGGACGCCAGCATCAATTCATTTCATCAGATTGAATTTCAGCCAATATCAATGGATATTTGGCACATGTTTTGCTGAAACATTTGTCTGCCATCACAGAGCTGATGAATAGGTTGGCAGGTTTTGTTTGTGAAAGGGAGAGGGAGGGGACAGAGGAGGAAAAGAAAAGATATGTGCTGATTCTGCTTGTGAATTTCTCCCCATAGCTGGCACCGGTGGAACAAGAATGCCTCCCTGCATGCCCACATTTGTTTCACAGAAGTAGCTGCATACCCCGTTCAGGCACGTTAACATTCCGTGCTGCTCAGTGCTTATTTTTTATTGATAATCAAGTGAATAATTAAAGCCCAACAGCTACGTAAAAACCACATAAATCATCTTCAATATGTGAGTAATGCATGTCTGCTGAGGCATTGCTTCTCTTGTAAGTGATGGCCTAGCAATCCATGATTCATACCAGCATGTATCACTTCCTCATTCCACATTTGTCTGTAGGACACTTGGGTATCAGCCAAAGCTAAGAGAAATGGGATGGAAGTACACAAGATGTCTCTCTCAGCCCACTTCCTCCTGAAATGATGGCCTCCGTTGTGTGCCTCTTCTTGGATGTTGATGTGCAGCGTTCCCAACTGACATGCTGCTAGCTCTGAGTTTCCTTTTGTCTTATTTTAATGTGGGAGGGGTTTTTTTTGGTCCTGCTGTTATTGGTTCACTTGTAACATTTGTCTCACTGTCATTTGAAAGAAAACTCTCCCGTGTGAGTGCCCATCCCTATTAACCTCTCTGGCTAAGGTCACCAGTCGTGTGACTGCCACATGGAGTACTGCTAGGCCAAATGTAACAACATCTGCCATGCATTCAGCAACTTCCTTTTGGATTCCTTGCACACTGTTTTCACTTTCAGCTCTGAGCAGGAGTGAGATATGTTCTGCTGTCTCTCAGATGCCGAAGTGCTGGGAATGTGCCATCTTTCCACTGCAGATTGAGTGGGTTTAGGACTGCCAAATTAAGCCAAGGGCTAGAATAAGAGTGGAGATGAGTTGTCCACAGCTTATTTCTGTTGACCTTCGAGGCACCTTTTGCAATAGACCTTCTTTCCAAATCCTTAAAAAGCACAGTAGCTGTAAAATTATCAATTCTGGAGCTGTAGCTCTGCAAATGTTTACATATCTGCTCAGTTTTATGCATTTGAACAATCCCTGGGGCTGCTTGGAGGTATAAAATTAAGCACACATGGAAGTTTTCCTAGGCTCCAGCTTTCTACCTTACAGACCAGATGGCATCTCTTGGAAAGCTTTGTGGAACATTATATTTAGAAACAATTCTATTTGTTATTCTAATTATTGGTTTACTGAGCACCGACAGTATAGTTGGTATGTCGCAGTTGTTGAGGAATGATCCTCTTTTCCAAGGAATTTGTGACTTCAGTGGGAAGTAACTACAGGGACTTGAGGAGGACAACCTGCCTGAGCTGCTTTCTTGACCATCTGGTTGGTTTTCTGTGATAACATCATTTTCTCCTCAAGATACTCCACTCTATTCCACAGTAGCCAGCTACAATGTCTGTATCAAAATTATAGTGTGACCTTCGGACAGATCAGCTTGATCATGGTGCTCGAACTGGAGATCAACAGAAAAAATGGCTGACATCGCAAAAAAAAAAAAAAAAAAAAAAAAAAGAAGTATTATAAAATATGAATTTCTTTTCATTCCATGAGCCCTTACATTTTTCTTAATCAGTTCTAGTGTATTGCAATAGTTAACTGCTAGGAGTAGGATAATCGTTACAGCTGTCCACTCAGTATTGAACATCTAAGAACCAAAATATTCTGCATTCTTACATTTTTCTAGAATAATTTTTCCAAATCTATCTTCAAGCCTGTGAGCAAATTATAACTCTTCATGTGTTGGAGAGAGGATTCTCTCCAGTAATTCAGTGGCTAAAGGATTTAAGGGACAATGCCCCAGCAAGTGCTTGTTGTATTGTAGAGAGCATTCTCCACCTGATGCATCAGTCTGATCCTTGCATTTGGGTTTCATCATTCAGAGACAGTTTTTTGGAGGACTAGTGCTCATCATTTCCCAAAAAACAGACCTCTTCGCAGTATTTCAGAATAAGTACACAGAAAACAGAGACATCTCAAATCAGGAGATGCTTCAGATTCTGTAGGTTTATATATTTATGTAATGAAAAGTACACTCTCTTTTTTTGAATCTGGTGCCCAATACAGGATGAAATTCCTCAATTATTCATAAATTGCACAATTTCATCATGATACTCAAAAATTCAGCTCTCTGCATTAGACAACTAAGAATCTAAACATCTCAAAACCCTTGCTACCAACTTCTCTCTTCAGGAGTTCATATCTGTGATATGGAATAGTCAGCTTTAGTTAGAAAGAAGAGGAGACTCTGGATATTTTGCAGTGCTTCTGTTGGGCTTATAACCACTTTTTAATTCTTGTTTTATGCTAAGATTTTTTTATTTTTTTTTTTAATCTCTTTTGGCAGCAAACAGGTGAAAGAAAAAAGGAAAATAAATACAGACACCGATTACTCTCATCAGACTTTCAAAAGATAAAGAAATGTAAAACCCTTAGAACTCAACTAGCACGATGGAAATCCTACAAATCTCTGAAACAAGCTTGGAACAAATTCACATCTAGAACACTAATCATTTCACTCTTTTCTGCCTCTAGGTTCATTTTCATGTGTGGCTGTTTAAATGAGCAAATATACAAACTATGCACTGGAAACTATCATATTGTAATGTTGCAGCTTCAGCTATGTCTTTACTTGGTTAAAGTGTTGCTCCCATGAGAAGCCACTGTAGGTGATTTTCTGAACTGCTGTGCGGCGTACAGCCAGGGCAGGTCTCAGAGCCTGGGCTGACTTAAGGGGGAGGATTGGAGCTCAACAAAAACTTAACATAATATTGTTGAAACAGGTCCTGAAAAACAATGAGCCAACTCCTCTACAAGGATTTTAGATGGCTTGAAAACTATAAATCAGTTACAGAATCCCAGTGTCACAGGACTGCTGAGGTCAGCAGGTGCCTCTGGAGGTCGCCCAGCCCCAGACCCTGCTGACAGCAGGGACAGCTGGAGCAGGCTGCTCAGGGCTGTATCCAGCTGGGTGCTGAGTATCTCCAGGCATGGAGATGCCACAGCCCCTCTCTGGGCACCCTGTACCAATGCTCAGTCATGCTCATGGTAAATAAAAATAGTTTTTTATTAAAACTATTATTATTTTTTTATTTTTTATGTTTAAATTAAAACTATTATTATTATTATTATTTATGTTTAAATTAAATTTCCTGAATTTCTGTTTGTACCCATTGGCTCTTGTCCTGTCACTGGGCACAACTTAAGAAAAGTCTGGATCTGTCTTCTTTACTCCCCACCACCCTCATGAATTTAGACACACTGAAAAGACCCTCTTAAGCCTTTTCTTCTCCAGGCTAAATAATCCCAGCTCTCTCAGCCTCTCCTCATGTGACAGGTGCTCCAATCCCTTTACCGTGCTTGTGTCCCTTTGCCAGACTCGCCCCGGTAAGCCCACGTCTGTCTTGTACTGAGGAGCCCATAGCAGGGCACAGCCCTCCAGCTGTGGTCTCACCAGAGCTGAGTGGAGAGGAGCGGTCATCTCCCTCAGCCTGATGGAGATGCTCTCCCTAATGCCAGTCAGCCTCTGATTTTCAAACCAAATCTGTTCACTTCTTGTTTTCAAGCTTTTTTCCATAACTGTGAAGGATAAATTGGGGAAAAAAAGGCAAGCAACCAAGCAAGAAAAAAAAATAAAGGGAAAAAGAAAGAAAAAAAAAAGACCACAGCAGAAAACTCAAGCAGAGAAATGTCAGACAAGTCATTGCATCCTGAGGCCCTAAGAAGAAATGTCACACTGCCACATTACTTGTTACAGCTTAAAGAGCTGGCACTGCAGACGCTGTCGCTCAGCCACCCTGCCTTTGATTGCACCATGTCTTCTGTGGGGAAGCATTCAAGGCACAGCTGGCATCAGCTATGCTGATTCCTGGCTTCTCTCTGCACTCCAAGCTTTCCCTTAGTCTACAGAAAGTCCAGAGTAATTTCTTTGGCTCCTCTGGCATTTCAGCCTGTGGCACTTGCTCTAAGATGGGATAAAGGAATCCAAGAGAAGAGTTTGGACTTTAGCTGTAAGTGGAAAAAGGTACGTGTGTGTTCTGTGGAGAATTTGAGGGGAGGAGGGATGTTGCAATGTCCTTCACTTAATAGGACAATATTCAAATCAAGAAGTGATGTGGCAGTGCAGAGCAGGGAGAACAGAGGAAAAAAAATGGTTTAGCCAGTACATGGTCTGTTGTGGTAAGAAACTTGACAACTTCAAAAGGCATCCCAATATTTAATAGAAATGCAGTAATAGGCTTAAGTGAAGAAAGCCAAAAGGATAAGCATCATGTGATGCCCATGATAAGAGAGATGTGTAATTGAGCTGGAGTGGAGGTGAAGGCTCTCCCTGCACGCACAGAGATATTACATTCTTTTCCACTTGGATGCCCTCTCCAGGCACATTAATCCATGGATCTGGAGAAGGATAATCCACTGACATCCAATTTTCCGGGATATTTTCTTTTCCTAGATGAACCAATTTACTCACTGAGAGGTATGTTAACTCTTTCATGGCTAAACGGACCTCAAGGATTAAAGATGAGTTAGTTCACAAGCAAGCCTGTACTTCCACCTGTCTTCCTGATGACATGAATAGGTTCCCCAAGCTAGAGAGGACATTGAAGATGGAAGATGTTAGATCACTGCTGCAATTAGAGTGTAGGTAAAGCCACAAGCACAGACTCTCTGAATTAGCTGTAGCTAAGAGAGAGGATTAAGCTAAAATATTTTAACTCTGATCCATGTTCAGATCTATTCCCTGGAGGTCAAATACAGAATTCTGGGCAAAGCCCAATTCTAACAGATATTCCTCGCTCTTACAAGATGAATGCATTTCTTTTTCCAACCACAAATGCCTTGAAGCTGGGATAAAAAAGGCTATTGTGCTTTGCTAGTGCTCACTCCTCATGGTGCTGACAAAGCCCCATTGTTCTCCCCAGGAGGAGGAGGAAGGCCAGGGAGCAGGGTGTGGCCAACATAGCCTCACAGGGAGCTTTGAAGGTTGCTTGCATCCAGTCACTTCTTTGCAAGCCACAGTGAACATTTTGCAGCTGCTATTGTAGTGGGTAGAGTTTGGATGGTGGCTGGCATGGCAGTACATTCTGCATCCTTACAATGCGTATAGGAAAGCTGTTTCATCTAGAAAGGATGTACAGGTGCAGCCCAAGGAGAAGGGTGGGCTCACTGTCTTCTGCAAAGTCAGTCACATGCAAATGGTGTATCCTTGGCACTGAGGAAGAGCAATCTAAGAAGCATTCCTGCCTCTGCTCGAGGTCAGTGTGGAAGTTTGTTGAGGGTTGTGTAGGGCAACAGCTGGCATATCTCCATCGGAATCCTCAGTGTAGCCCACAGTAAATCTCTGCAGGAAGACAGGATTTTTGTTTGTTTGTTTAAAGAGAGGAGAACAGGAAAAGCAAAGAGAGTGATGGGATGAAGGAAGATGGAGTGGAGGGAGAGCTGTTTGGGCTTGGCCGGTTTGCTGCCCTCCAGCCTCTGGACATGCTCAGCCAGGCAGGATGGCAGTTCGATCCAGCTGCACACATGAAGGACACAACAACCTCACCAAGGAAGGGAACCCCTTGAGGAGAGGCTTCTTCTGTGACCTCTGTCTCTAGCATTGCCAGGGTTAACTTCATCGTGAGCGACAGTCACAATCTAGTTACTCACAAAGATCTCATGTAGCAGGATTCTTCCCAAGGGAAAGTAGTTTTTTTATAACTCTTTTCTCCTACAGATACATGCGCACATCTCCTGTTTTGTTAATGTTTGGTTGGGTGTGTTCCCCTTGCAGGTTTGACCCTGGTCACCAGATGAAAGGGAATGTCAGAAGGGAGTTAATGAGGCCAGCTTCCTCCCACTGAAGCCAGGCAAAGCAATTCCTGTGATGATTTGCAAAAGGGTCATCATTTTAATTTCTAGAGCAAGGACATTGACTTGCATTGCCAAAGGACCTGAATCCCACCCTGTTGGGGCTGTGTATTGCTCCTTCCATTTCAGAGTGGCCCCAGCCCCAGCGTGGACAGCTGCAACAGGGCAAGCTGCCCCATTTCCTGCACCCCCTTCCTGGCTGCCTGTGCAGAGCATGGGCCAGGTCTCCTCTGTGCCTGTCTGCCTCCTCCTCTCTGTCCCATCCCTCAGCAGAGCCGTCCTCCCTCCAGCCACAGTGGGGCCAAACTGATGGTTTTGCCCCAGCTCTTAGATGGCAATGTTATGGTGGATCACTCTCTGGCCCTGGAAATTTTCCTCATTTCACTGCACAGCACTGTTTGAGGTCCCTGGCTCA
Organism: Alectura lathami; assembly: GCA_013399715.1. Classification (NCBI taxonomy): domain Eukaryota; kingdom Metazoa; phylum Chordata; class Aves; order Galliformes; family Megapodiidae; genus Alectura; species Alectura lathami. Next base: position 210,164 of record VXAV01004761.1, read on the forward strand.
GGGAAATGTTCATCTCACGCCTGAAGAAGGGCAACCTGCTGCCTCAGAGGCCAATTTATTTGCTCTGATAAATGTGACACAAGCACTGATGCTTGCCCCAGCATTTAGAGCAATTAAAAGTGCATTCAAAAAGGGGGCAAATGGTGTAAAGGACCAAACCATATTTTTGGAGTGTTTTTCTTTGCAATAGAGCAGCCCCAGACGCCTGCTGCCTGCCTGCATTCTCCTGGCCAGGAAGTGAAAGGGCATGATGAAATTTCAAAGCATAATCTGTCCCTTGGCTGGATCACGTGCTAACTTTTGCTGGGGGAGCAGCTCGCAGTTCTTGCCAGCCTGTGAGTTCCTCAGGGCTCCTAGCTCTGCTCTTTTTTAATTAAATGTCTCATTTGCCAGCATGCTTACTTGATGGCTTTGTGTCCCACACAGCTTACTGCTCATTCCCCACCTCCAGCCCTCCAGAGGGGTTAGATACATACATACACATCATTTTGTTTAATGTAAAATCTCAGCTAGAGGTATTGCTGTGAGATCAGACAGATAGACATGAGAAAGCTTTTACTGCTCTTTGCTTCCTCCCTCTGTCTGTCTGTGTGCTACCCTGCCTGGCTCAGGAGGGCAGGGGCAGCTGCTGCTGGAAGAACGAGTGGGCTTTCTTTATTATTCCACCAGGGCAGGAGGCAGAGAAGCATTTGACAAGGAGTGTCCCTTGAGGTGGCCATGGCCTGGCTAGACTGTCTCTGTCTTGTTTTCCATGAGGATGCCCACTGCCTTTCTGAGGCAGCATCCCCCACAAGCAGAGAAACGGGGAGCGGTAACAGGGCTGGTGGTTGCTGTAGCAGCTGATGAAGGAATGGGCTTAACCTGTGGTTTCCTTTCGCATCATTTCCATGCTTGCTCATTAAGGTGGATGGCAACACGCCTCCAGTCACTGCGGGCTGTTTTGTACTCTGATGTGGCCAGGCCCAGCAGCATCTGGAAAGGCACGGTGGCTGTGCTTGCGATTCTTTGTCTTCACATGGCAGAGTTTTCAGGAAAAGGAGCAGCCTGATATCAGATATGCCTATTGAAAAAAAAAAAAAAAAAAAAAAGTGTTGAAATCGAAGAACTTATCCCAGATTTGCACTGCTTAACTGAGATTAAAATATGGACATTTATTCTAAATTAAAAATGTCAGCCTCTTTTTCTAGTAAGCCAGCCAGCTGCTTAAAATTGCACAAACACATTGCAATCAAAACATATCTCAATAGCTGAGATTTCTCCCTGTGGCCACGACTGGATGTCACCTCTAAGGGGCAGTGTGTGTGCGTTACAAGGCAGGGATCAGCCAGGCAGAGATAACATGCTGTTGAGATCATTCTGCAGAGGCAAGTTGTTTTTCGGGCTAAGAAACAAGACATAATATATAAAGTTGTTTTAAGGACAAGAATAACAAACATGCTGCATAAATAATGTAAAGCAAGAAGAAATTCCAGCATTGTTTAGAATATTTTATGAGGAATTTATTGCTGTTAATTGAAGGTGAGGGATGGATCATGGAGGAATCCAGCTCATTACTTAACAAAACCTGGATAAATGGTGTGTCACTTCTCTGTTCCGCTTAGCATTCTGCTGAAGCCTTTCTGTTTATGGAAAAAATATATATTTCAAACCAGATACTGAGTGATGCCGCAGGTTCCCTTCTATTCCCACATAAACAGATTATAGAGTAGAGACAGGCAGGCTATAATTCTTCCTCCTTCCTTTTCTTTTCCTGTTCCCCGGCATTTTGAAATGCCTTTTGAACCTCAGCAGATACGAGCAAGGGGACCAGAGGCACGGGGAGAGGAATTCCCTACGCTGTGCCCCACCTTAACCTCTCCCAGGGCTCCCAATGGCTGTGTGTGGCAGGGGATAAGGGTGCCGAGAGCAGTGTGTGGCTGGCCGTCGTGGGCATGCAGAGGAGCCCTGCCAGCTATCGATCTGCGGTGGGAGTCACCGTCATGCAGCTGCGCTCGCAGCCTGATTCGCACCAGCAGGACAGTTTTGATAACGAGGATGTCTACGTGAGGTGCTTTAAAAGGTCTTTGCTGTTAATTTGATAGGGAAAGAAGCAGGGGGAGGTGAGAAGCCAATGCATTATTCTTTTTTTTTTTCCTTTTTACTACTTTCAGTTTAGATGTAGTCTCCAGCCCTTTGACTAGATGCCTATAATGAGCTGGCTGAAAACAGAAATAATACCAGAATGAAAATAAGACAAGACTAACCTGGACATACACAGGGATGCTGATTATACCCAATCCACTGCAGCCATCCCCTGCTGCCTCTGTAGTATTCATTTTCCAGTTATCAGCACGAGGCCAGGGAAATTAAAGGGCATTGTGTAGGTGCTAGTGTCTAACCTTTCTTTTTTCACATGGAAGTTGAGGAGAGGCAGCTGAGAACTGCTGAATCCGGTCTCAGCAGCCAAAGAAACAGGTTTTTCTCCTGGAATTGTTAATTCATCAGAGTTGAACTTTTGTTTCAGTGAACCCTTCTCCACCTCCTAGTCACTGAAGCACAGCTACCTCTTTGAAGGGTTTGAGTGTTATAGGATCCTCTTTCCATCACCAGGGGCTTCCAGCACTATGCAGGGCAAAGAGAATAGTAGCTTCCTTTAAATGGCATAGGATCATTCTTCTTCAGATTTGTCGGTTACAGTTCATTAGCATCTGCTTGTTAGAACGTTCAAGAGATTACTGTCTATTTGTCTGGATGAAAATATGTTTAGTGATGGGCAAGTTACTGAGGTTCTAGTTTCTTCTATTTTTTTTTCTTTTTCTTTTTCTTTTTTAATTTCTGTAGGACTGTAGTGAAACTCGAGCCTGATTAAGTATGGGAATTTTTCATCTATGTCTTGGTTATTGCAAAGAAAATTCAAGGGTGGTAAGGGAGAACAGCCTAATAAGAAGAAATCAGTCTTGGGTACTTTTTCTAAAATATTCACATTCCTCATTTCTGCAAAATGTTCTTACAAGGCTGAGAAAAATCCTTGAGTCTGAGCTGGCAGCACATGGCTAACTTTCTTCCTTGGCCCTTGAGTGGTTTCTGAAAGACACGAGGTGGAAGCTGCCCCAGAGAAGCTGCAAAATATCACCGGCTGGGTCCCTTTGAACTTCATGGCTGGGGAGAGGTAGGGGAGCTTGTCACTGGGTGGGAAGGCAGCACAGCCCCCTGGCTTGTCCTGACCTCTCCTCCCTGCCCCAGGTGTCCCCCAGTACAGAGGAGTCCATGGGGACTGTTCCATCTGTGCTTAGGAGTGGTCCTCAGGCACCTCAGGACCCTCATACGGCCTGTTAGTTCTTGTGCCTGTCCCTTTCCACTGGCTGTACACAGACCTCAAAAACAGCAGTTCTGGGCGTCTGGCAGACTGAATCACACACAGATTTTTTGAGCGTAGATGTTGCATTAGGCAGCTAAGTTTGTCTTCAGCCTCACAGTTGGCTGTGTGAATCCAGCCCCAGCTGCTTCATGACAGAACCACAACACTGACATTTTACAGTGTTTTTTAGAAATGGGATTAGTCAAATGGTTACAGAAAATTTGATCTTTGGAAAGCAAACTTTTTTTTTTTTTTTTTTTTTTTCCTCT
>VXAV01004761.1:213777-266318 GCA_013399715.1 Alectura lathami
TTTCCGTCGAGCCCAGTGCTGGAGAAAACAGGTGATTCATCATATGACATTGTGCTCTTCATTTGCCGAGTGCTGTGAAAGTTAGATAACGCTGCTTGTATGTGGGGCTGAGCCAAAGCACTGCCATGGAAAATCCTATTCCTTCTGCCACAGCAACGGGCACATCACTGCTCTTAAGTAGCCCTAATGGTGCAGGGGGTCAGGCTGGTCACTAGCGGTCATCTGCGGGTCGGTGTTTGTGCCGCTGTTTGCAGGTCTCTGTGTGTCCCTGGGGTGCATTTATCTCACGTCTAGCAGGATGGCCCTTCTGTGTCCTCGTACATTTGCAGACAGTGATACAGAGCTGTGATATTCCCTTCTTCCACCTTCTCTTAGTGTTGAAATTGAGAGAATTGTAACAGTGGTTTCCAGCAGAGAACAGGAATCAAGAGCAAGGACTGAACCCTCACATGTATTCATGACCACGCACACTTTTATGGACCCAATAGTACTGTCAAGCATTTCATGCGGCTTTCCATCAAGGACACTATATAACAATAAGTTGTATTGTACTGCACTTTCAGTGAATATATGAGGTAATTGGTGTGCAGTTCCCTAGACTAATACTGGAAGACAGGCACCTGTAGACAGAGAAAATGAAGTTTAAAAATCTCTTTGCTGACTGCATTCCCCCAGCTGCGAGAGCAAAGCACAGCCAGTAGCAGCCGTGGGTCACTTCTTCTTAACCCTCTCCAGGCTGGGTCACATCTCTACACTGCCTTCCTATCTTGTGAGGATGGAGCTGGGAATGGTTTCATTTCGGAGTGGAGGGAGGGATGTTCACTTAAGCCCCCCCTTCTAAGGTGCAAGAAGAAGAATCTCGGCCCCTCCAATGCAGAGCTGAGCTGAGGTTTATGCCCCAGGGTGACCGGGGTTTGACATGCAGAAAGCCAGGCAACTGAGGAGAGGTCACTGCCACGTGAAGGCACGGCCCAGGCTGCTGGGAACGGCTGCTCCTGAGCAGGATGGCTCCATGGGAAGCTTTGCCTAGGGCTGCGCAGCACGTGCCACAACAGTCGTGGAGCGCTTCAGGAGCAGATGTGCCACGTCTGCGGCTCTCCTTCTCTGAGCAGCATCCCCAGGCCACCACAGGTAGCACAGGGGATGTGGGCTGCAGGGATAGAGCCTCCCCCAGAGCTCTCTCTCTCTGTAGCTATGTTTATGTGAGGAGTTCATCACAGGAGCCAGAAATCTCTCTTCCCCTTCAAGGCCTGACCCATTGACTGCCACAGGCATCTGGCCTGCCTAGGTTAGCTCCTCTGGGCGTGGTGTAAGCCTTTCTTGAACCCAGCCCTCAGTGCAGCGTGCGGCTGGGAGCCCGCCTGCTGCTGAAGCGCTCCATACAGGCTATGGCTAGGGGGAAGGTAGTACATTTTCTGTCTTGTTCCTTCTCTCTTTGTGAGCCATCACAGAGCCATTTCTCTGAGATGCTGAGTCCCCACATCAGGAATGTGATTAGGTTGAGTCATCTTTTCATATAGATTTCTTTACTATTATTTCTAACATTGACCCACTTAACTGTGAACAATAATATTTATAGGGAGCGTGTCCATCCATACATAAATATTGCTGGTGCTGGGTCTAGGGACAACCACTTGCTAGGCAGCAGGACTTTAAAAATATAGTCAGTGTATTAAAGCTCACCCATGGTGATTTATCTCCTGACTTAGTCTCCGCAGGAGGAGGCCATGCTGGCAATTCTGCTGTGCCCACGGTGGCTCAGTAGCAGCTTGTGGTGTTAGCAGCACTGTGTGCCGTGGTAAAACTGTGCTCAAGGCAATCTGTCACCCATCACTGCCAGGGCTAGTTGTGGATTCATATCACCTACTCATGCATGGGAATGTGAACTTGCACATCACTGGAGAACCCAGAGCTTTATTTCTACCACACTGTATGCCAGCCAGCCAGAAAGAGTCATCCTCTGACCAAGTGATAGAACAGGTGCAAAGCACTAAGAAAAGCAGCTTGAAAAGAACAGGCCTGTGACTCGCAGCAATTTTTCCCTCAATACAACAATGAAAAAAGCAGCAGCAGGATTTTCAAAGAGATTTACTAAGAAAAAATGAAAAGTTTCAGTGGACATTACCCCTGCAGGTCTAGCGCTAGAGGAAGAAGAGACATTAGGCTGTAAACAAGGACAATCTTTGTAGTCTGTGTTTTTGTAGCACAAACAACTGCAAAATAGTTAGCCAGTCTGACCTGTCTTCCTGGGTGCTGCTGTAAAGCAAATGCTGCTGGTAGGCTAGGTGAAAAAGCAAGCAGAAGCAAGTCTGTTTGTCAGTCTGCCTTTCTATATCAAGGCTGTATAGTTACTCACTAGCAATATAGCGATTGTGTTGTAACAAGGAAAAATATGTCAATAACACTTGGCTTCTTTTAAGACAGCTGCAGTGTTACAGTCTAAACCTCTCTGTTGACCGCATTGACTGTCACACTCTTCCATGCTATTGTTTAAGTGTATCTGAAGACAAATGTTTTATATTATTTTTAATTTCCCTTAAATTGTCTTATTTCATGCTATTGAGCAAATTAATCCACTGAATCAAGGGCCATTCTTTCTGTTGGGCAGCTCATCTTGCTCGTTATTCATTTCTGAAAGACTGAAAATGCTTTATGTTAACTTCATGCTTCTCCTGCTCATAGTACTCCCTGTAAATATGAGGTTTTTTTCTTCAGAAATTGTATGCAATTAGGATGGGAGCTGGATGCAAACCGCCAGTGTAGCAAAGGAAGACACAGATCGCTTAAACCCAAATCCAGAAGGAATCTAGAGTCCATATAGGTGGGAATTTTGCTTTAGGACTGCTCTGTGCATGGGGAAGCCAGCACATAAACTTCTAGTGTATGCCCAGGAGCTGCACACTGTCAGCATTGAACTCTGTGAACATTTTCTCAGCAGAATAAAACTGAATTCAAAATCTGTTGCTGGGCAGAACAGCTGTTCTGAGCGGAGATGCGACATTCTGGAGGCAGGGCTGCTTCCCCGGGAGTCTGGAAGCCCAGTGACAGCAGAACTGAGTCTTTGTAACCTTAATATCTGGGGAAAGACTAATCTGGAACAACTGGTTGCAAAATATTCACGTGGATTATTGTAAGGTATGACGATATCTAATACAGTGCGCACTTCCTAGATACCTTTTGATGTCCTGGTGCAGGTCATCAGTGTTCCCTAGCGCAGCCCCACTGAGGAAAGCATTCCAGGCTGGGAAGCCAGCATCCCACATGCCATTAGTGCGTAGCAGAAAGTGGCATGGGGCAGAAGGGATTTTGTGCCACCATCCAACTGATCAGAAAGGTGCTCAAGGCTTGGGGCTGCCTGCAGACACAACAGCCACACAGATGTCCGTGTGTGGCACCCCTGAAGATGTTGCCTGTCAGCCGTGGAAGTTCTCTCCTGAGAGGAGGAGCCCCAGCTGAGATTAAGCTGCCTTGTTTCTCCTGGAGGTAGGAAAACTTTGAGGAGCTACCCTAATTTCTTATCTTTTTTGTTGTTGTTGTTGTTGAAGTGAGACTGGGTTGCATTTTCATCTTGTAAACTATTCTTGCTCATTCAAAATTGTTCATTCAACAGGAAAGTAAACAGCTCTCCGAGCTGTACTTCTTCCCCCCTACTTCCTTGGCAAGAGAGACCTGTAAAAGAAGATAAATAGCATGTCTAACATGGTCTGGAGAGGCTTCAGCTGAGCAATTTCAGTCTTCCCTTGCCTGTCCTCCAGATGCTGTGCCCCTTGCAACTTCAGTGGCTGCACAGAGGCTCAGCCTGGCTGCTGAGTTTCACTCAGCTGGATCAAAGCTTCCAAATATTTTCTGATTCAACAGTCTCTGTCCAGGTCAGGGCTTCAAACCTCTCCTTAACACAGACTGGGAAAAATGCATAGCAGCTATTTCCCCACTCTGCTGTGAATAGACAATTAATACCTGTAAGAAAAAGGTTGCAGTTCAGGTGCTGGTTCAGAAACTACTTCTGTATGTCCCCAAGTTCTGTGTCAGGTCTGTATGTGCCTCGTCATAAACTTCTATTGCTGGGGTTCCCCAGGAAGGCAGACTTTATACTCTAACAGCATTAATCAAATTTTTATGTGATGACTACCAGAGCTCCTCACCCAATCAGCCCTGAATATGCCTTTAGGAAAGAAAATTACATCCAAACATAGCTAAAAGGTATCTGCTTTCAACAGAAATCTCCTGTTATTTGTCAAAAGTAAGTTTATGAATAAATCCCAAAAGTCTTGGTTCCATAAGTGTGACGTGGTACCCCACACCAAACCTGCTGTTCTCTGCCTTGCCCCAGTTTGGGGTCTTGCTCCCATATGCAGCAGGGCCACACCCCCACAGGCCATAGGGGTATTTGAGAATGCATGTACTTGAGGGTTGATTTTTTTGCCAAGAACTTGAAACTTCTCTGAAAAAGATAAAGAGCAAGGTTGCTAAAATCTTCAGCAGGGAAAAAATTAATTCCATTCATCTCTAATGACTATACTAAATGAATATGTTCTGATAACATAATTACAGTTTAGAAAATGGATTGCAAGTTATGATCAGGTACTTTGCTATGTACACCTCAAACGCAAAATATTAAAAATCATCTGCATTTTCTAAACTCCTAGGAATCCTCAAATAAGAGGAACTCGGTGTATGATAGAAGATGTGGGACTGGAGCTGGAGCTCTGGGTAAATCTGGTGACCTATGGTTTTCCAAAGCTGTTTACTCGTTGGTGTTAGCCTTGTGTCATAATATTTGGCGACTCTTTTCCATATCATCTCCCATAGAAAACATCCTTCCCAGAACGGCAGTGACTAAAGATTTGAGGTCAATTATTTAAGAGCACCACAAGAGATATGGTTTCTCCGTAAACTCCACATTCACAATAAATAATAGCTTGGTGTGTAAATTTGTGTGACTCCAGCTAACATCCTCCTCGCAGCTATTCTATGAACTTCATCAGTTCTGATATTCTGCTCTCAGTAAAGCGGGTAACTCCATTCGTATCAGCTGAAGAGCATACACACAGGGAGAGCAAAATACCAGAACCAACATCAGCTGGGAGCAAAGATATTGCCAGAAATTCAGAAATGTCCATTTCAGTAAGGAAGTAAAGCAGGACATTTCCGGTAAACTATGTCATCAATGGCAATCAAGCATTTAAAGGGAAGCCAAAGTAGCATTTTTGTTGCTTTTTTTTTTTGGAAAAAGAAGTAAAATCTGATTCTCTTTAGCTGGCAGCTCTGAGGGAGGAAGATTTAAAAAAAAAAAAAAATGTTGATTAAATTAAAAGCTTAGTTTTGGAGAACCATTTGAGATGCAATGACTTGCACTTGAAAAAATTTCCATTTTGTAAGAACAAAACACAATCCTTTCCACAACTGGTTTATGGATTGATTACAGTACCTAAAAAAACAAAAAGACAAATAGATTGATTCATAGCTGTTTGCATGCGTGTGCTAACAAGCCAGTTACTGCATGTGCCTTTGCTGTTAGTATGATTTATGACAATGCATGAATAGTATTAACTGTGTGCAAGAAGCTTTGCAAGACAGGGACCCGACCCAAATGGTTTGCAGAATAACCAGGCCCTGTCTAAACAGAGGCTGCAGCGCACTGAGATGTGCTGTGGCTGACTGGGGCTGTTTGCCACGTATTTCCCTGTAGGTGCAGTTTCTTGGAGTTCTTTTTTCACGGGGATTCTTCAATGACATAATTTGCTGGTGCTGCTCTGGAGGCAGGCTGGGTGCTTTCTGGAAGTCGTTCCTTCGGAGGGGTGGTTTAGGAGACTGGAGATTTACGAGCAGAGGAAGAGGCAAGGTTGAAGGCTTGGAGGCAAATGCAAAAGGAGTCACAACTGAGGTGGAAGAAGGTGGCAGGACTGATGAACTGTGCAGATTAAATAAACATCTCTGGCAAGATAAGTGATGCTAATAAGGACAGAGCACACCTACGGCAAGATCAGGGTTGCTTCGTAAGCTGGATTCTTTCAGAAAGCTGGTGTATAAATGTAGCCTCTGGGAAGGTCACATGCACACAAACCAAGACTGCAGGTTGTGTTCTCAGTCTGAGACCAGTTACTAGAAAGCAGAACTTTTGGAAAGGATGTAGGGGCTACTGTGGATGAACAAGTGAATGTGAACTCTTAGTGTGAAACTGGGGCTATGAGGACTGATGCAATCGTTGGGCAAGTAAGTAAAAGCATTAGTAGGGAGAGAATGACATCACTTCTTGATACAGCATTTCTGAGAGCTCTGCTGAATTCTGTGTCCAGAATTCAGACATTCAGAAAGGATGTAGAAAAATGGAAAAGCTGCTCTGTGGGAGCTCTTTGTCCCCTCTCTGCAAGTGTGAGTTTATCCCTCTTTCCCTGCAAGACAGGCTCCCCTGATAAATCACCCTACCATTATTGTAGATGGCTGCAGGTGAGAGCACGAACAGGGATAATTACCACAGGGAAGCTGACCTGTGGTGATTTTTTCCCTTGAGGTGAACTGTTCAAATGTTAAAGTCCATGGAGAGGTCCAAGGGCTGTCAGCTGAGGCTAGAGACATTTGGATGAAAAATATGATGCATTTATTTCTGATGGGGAGGGTTAAATCTTTAGGTCAAGCTACCCAGGGATGCAGTGGGTTCTCTATTAACTGCAGTCTTCTAATCAAGACTAGGTGTCTCTGTAAAATACACACTCATTGCTCACGCAGAAGTTACAGGTTTGACACAGAAATTCAGGATGAAATTCTATGGCCTGTTAGGCTAAACGGCTATTATGAACCTTCCCTGGCCTTTTGCTCTACTATCTGTGAAAAATGAACGCAGATGTGAGAGGCAACCGGGAGCTATGCAGTTCAGACTGTGGAAAGCGAGGAAGAGATTGTTAAATTTGGTGAACAGGTAAAAAGATGTTACAGAGAACCTCGCCACTACAATAGGCAGAGAGCATGGCTGGGTTGTGGTAAATCGGGGCGCACAGGAGACACGGGTGTACCTGATGCAACTGGCAGGGACCGTGCAATAGAGAGACAGGCAGCTCTTGAAGGAGAAATACACCCAGAGTGGAGGAAGTGTCACTGCCGACCCAGGGCATGGGATGGGAACTGATTTGCCAGTTCTGACAGGGAAGGGAGGAGGGGGTGACTGGGAAGGAAAGGTGAGGTGAGCCGGCTGGGGCGAGAGCGCAGGGACTGAAAGTCTGGGTGCTGGAGTTGGGAACTGAGAGGGCTGGGGAGGAGGCTCTGAGAAGGCTGGGCCTTGGAGCCCACAGCACCCCGCAGAGCCTGCGCCTTCCTCCGGCAGAGCGTGCTTGTCTTCCTTGGCAGGATTACCTGACGGCGGTACACCCCTGCTGCTGAGGGAAAAACTAGGCCTCTCACATGGTGTAAAAGCAGTGCATTCATTTTTAACCGCTCCGTGACCAAAAATAAATCGTACAGTCATCCAATTTCAAAATACCAGATTGATGGCAGAATAGTTGGAACTCAGCAAGTTAGGTAATTTTGCACTGAATATAAATGAGACTTACAAGATAAATGACATTTAGTGGCATTAATTAACTGATTAAATTAAACCTGATATTTTAATCAGAATTTGTTTATGCAAAGCTCTGGATAAAAAGAAGTGGATTTTAACCTAGTTACTTTTAAAATTCCAGTTACCATAACAACTTCTTGTGATATCAATTAAAGGTGGTCTTTCCTTTATATTATTTTTAGAACCTGAGTTACCATAACAACAGAACGCTGCTTCATTTGCAAAGAGTTAAAATCTGTTGTTGTTCTTCAAGAAAAAATCAAAATACAAGTGGGATGCCAGGAATAAATACCCCAGAATGTCTGCACAAACAGCATTTTTCAAACACCTCTTTTGTGGCACGAGAGACTGATGGATCTTCTCCAGTGTGACAGGCTCAAGATGTTCCTTGGTTGCTCAAATCAGAAAGAGATTATTTATCAATTGGAGAAGAGTGGGGCTGTCAGGCACCAGAGGTATTACGAGCTGTCAGATCTGCGAGGAAAAACAACGCAATAGCAAATAAATTCACCTGGCCCTCCAGTGCTTCCGGAGGGCTGGCAGCAGAACGTGTCAGAGCCGAGGCAGTGACCCCCTGCCTTCTCCCCAGAGATCCCCAGTGGGAAAAGAAAAATGCTGACAGATCATTTCAAGGGCTTTCTCTCCCTCCTCTGTGACAAACCCCCTGAGGTCTGTGCTAGCATCCTTCTCTTCTACCTCCAGCTGCTCTCATCTCCTGTGAGGGGTTTTCCCACGTTTGGAGGCAACATCTACTGGAAGAGAGCAGCATTTGTCTGAACTGCTTGCATAGGGGAACGCACAAAGTTAAACTCCAGCCCAGCCCCACTAGCACCTCGATGAGACAAAAGCATGCGTACGGTTACCAGCCAGACGGGTGACGGGAGTTAGGATGCATGAAGGACACCACAAATATGCACATGTGTACTTGTGTACGCTCACTGCAAAGTCAGCTAAGGGCTACACTTGTATCACTGTGATCCGGGGCTTGATTTTCACTTAATGACTGCTCTGACTGATCTCCAGAGAGGACAAAACACTGACTAGAAAACAATGGCACATCTTGAGCTCACACACTGTCATTTGCTTGCACCTTCTCCTGGCCACTGTCAGCTCTTCGAGGGTGTCGTCTGCAGGCTCTATGCAGATGGAGATCTCCTCTTTTTGCAGAGGTGTACCTTGGGGATCCCATTCACTTGCATGCAGAGCAAGGGATGGTCTCTAGACACCTAGAAACCCTTGAATCTGCAGGAAGCATCTGTTACTACCATTTGAGGACAGGATGAAAGGCAGCTGTAGCCATCTTGTGTTACTCTGCAGTGACCTTTTGTCCAGACAAAGATGTGCAGGCAGCAGCCTGAGAGTAGGAGAGGCAACCCTGCATTCCTCATTTGATTGTGGTCCTCTTCCCTAATGAGGTTTGAAGAGGAAAGGAGGTGGAAGGCACACAGGGGAATTTGCCTGTGCTTATGTGTCTGGGGCTTATTTAATTAAAAGACAATAAAATTGTCAGCTGCTGCAGGTTGTGGTCTGGATCCCTTTCCTCCACCCCCATCTGCCCTCCTTCTCCCTTTCAAAGCATATGAATTAGCAGGGGGACAGGCAGGATGGAAAGGTCAGGACTGCTGCAAAATGCTGGCTTGGCTGATTTCTGCTGGGCCAACTGAGCACTGAGGGGCCTTAAGGCTGAATCCTCCCCTCAGCAGCCATGTTTGCCTCTTGCAGTGGTTCACCAGCCATGACCTGGGGCAGCTTCCTCCCGAGGATGCTTGCTCCTCTATCAGCAGCCACCTTGGGGCTATCCCCATCTGCTCCTCACCCCTGCTCTGGTACAGCTGCCACCTGTAATCACTCCGTGCCCATTTAGGTCCAAATGGGCTGCCAACCTGTTGCATGGGCTGAGGCAGCATGAGCTTGCCCAGAGAGGTTGCCTCTGAGCTCGTGTGGGAACCCCAGTCTGTAGAAGGGCAGGAGGAAAGCTTTACACCCACCTCTTCTTCCCTGAGATTGCCTTGTGTTAGCCCCCAAGCTGGGTTGCACTGAACCTGCGATGCTACATGCAATTTTTTTTATTGAAGAGAAGCTGAAGGAAAGTGTCATCTCAGGCTTCTTTTACCAGCTTGCTGTCCTTCATCTAGCGAGGCTGCCTCCTGGGTTGTTCATGCTGTGGGGAAGAAGGTGCTGTGATGAGGGCTGAGAGCAGGGCATGAACGCCAGGGGCAGCTAGCTCGTGCCCCAGCACTCACCCAAGGTGCTTGGAGACCCAAAGAGTGCCCTGTGGTCCCAAGCCCCCCTTTCTGCCTGAGCGCACAGCTTCTGTTTGAATGGCAGCCACCTGCCCATGGCAGTCAGGGTTTGCATATGCTAGGGCTGGTGCCCGCTTTTCCTGGGCTCAGGTGTGGTGGTTCAGAGCTAGCTGACTCAGGGGTCCTGCTGCGAGCAGGGGCTCCCTCCGAGGGGCTGAGCACACTGAGAGTCCTTCGAGTTCTTCCCAGCCTCTGTGCAGAGCTGGGTACTCCTGGCTCCCAGCAGCTGAAGCAAATGAGGGTGGTAGATGTGGCTCTGGTACATGACTGTGGCTTTACACAGAACAACAGACTTATTTGTCGTGGTGGTGACAGCAGTAGAGCTCATAATGTTAATTCATGTGAATCCCTTCTGTACAGGGTCTTGCAAGGTGCTAATCTCCACAGTTCCTGCATTGCTTTCCTTCTGCATCTTCTCGTCAGTTCCTAGGAAAGCTAGTTGTATGGAGAATGTAGATTGTTTTACTACTGCGAAAAGCACGAGAAGAAGGAAATAAATGTATTGACAAGTGAGACGAATAAATGTTCCTTTTGCCTGCACTGTATAGAGGTGTTTGACATACCAAATTATGACATAACTGTAGGAGTAATGGTTGCAGCTGTTGCCTTTGTAAAATGATCTGCAATACCACATGCTAATAAGTAAGACGACATGTCTAAGTCATTTTATACAGTGCCAGAAGACTAATCCCATGCCATGCATGCACAGTGCCAAAAGTGGTCATATCACAGCAGTAGGATCAGTCCTGGTATAATCACATCCTTAGGAAAAAATCCTGTGTGTAATACAATGAAATCCCACTTAAACAAGTCAACCTTCTGAATCTATTAGAGCAGCTCCCCAGAGTACAGCTACCATGGTGTGCTTCTAGCACAAAATGGAATGCTCATGTGTGAAAATGAAGACAGGAGCAGAATATTTACTCCTGTGAAAATAGGCTGCTTTGGGGAATCCTAATGGGGAGAGAGACAGATCTGCAATTGTCATAACGAGGACATTGAAACCTAAAAATGTGTACGCAACCAACCTGTCAGTCGAGCTCTGGGCCCCTAATCCACACAGAATTCCTCTTGTCTTCTGCAGGAACCTTCTTTGAGCTAAGATAGAGGATCATCCACTAATCTAAAGAAGTTCAAGCCCTTGCTGCATTTTCCAATTCATACGTTCTTCCTGAATAGGAACAGGATGTCAGAAAGTCCCGAGGCAGCTTTGCAAATCTCATCCCTTAGACCTACAAAATCTGGATTCCTTTTTCCCCTGTGTACTTTGCATTAGCTCTGAACACCACCTTTGAAAGTAATGCTTTTGACAACTTGCTTCTAAGTATCGCCACACGTATAAATCTGAGCAGTACATGAAAGCCGCGTATTTATTGGATAATAAGACCAGCCTAGCTGATTCAGCTGTGCAACACAGACAGATGTGATTTTCTTAATACCTGGGGCTTTATAATTGCAGTATGTTAGGGCACATCTAAGCTTCCAAATCACAGCAGGTTTTTGTATATCCATGCAGAGCGTTGTTCAAGTTCATCTACTCCTTGCTTCTCTTCCACAGAATGGTATTCATTACATCTATCTGCAGTCACAAAGCGTGGGAGGAAGTTTATAAACAAGCCTGCAGCATGTTGGTCAGACATCCTCAGGGTGTCTTAAAGAGCTGCTGAGATTTCCACTTCCAAGGAAAGCTGGGATTTGAAGTGGCTGGGGCCAGGCCATCTGTGTGACTCCTTTGCTTTCATTGGCAGGGGGAAAACGTGGCCTTGAATAGTTCCCTTGGCACAGAGAAGCATGCAGCCACCAATACTTGGAGGCCTGTCCTTGGCTGCTGGCTGCTGCCAGCCTGTTGCTTACCAGTTAGTGCTTGGTAGATCAGCCTTGGGCCAGCAGCAGTGAAAGAGGATACTGCCATCAAAAGGCTGCTGTACTCTTCTCCCATTCCTCTCCAGTTTCAGGCTGTGCAATCAGCAGTGTGCTGTTGTGGAGGATACAGAGTTAGGGAGTCTCAAAATATCCTGGGATCAGCATGTGGATTGATGGTCCTTTCCTTTGCTTCCCTTCACTCTGGTACTCCTCAGTCCTGTCTGAGCAGAGTACGTGCTGTACAGATCTGGACAAGATCTCTGAGGCAGGAACATTTATAGGGTCTGGACATTGTTCTGCCCTGAGTACAGCCTCTGTATCCACGGCCTATCTGTAGGAATTTCACAGCAAATTCATTCCAGTTCATTGTATAGTTAAGGGATGAATACAGTTCTCTCTGTCTCTCTCTCCTCCCCACCCTGTACCTGCCAGCCTGTCCTAGTAGATGCGCACAGGGCATGAAGACAAGTGAGGCAAGTTTCCAGGGAAAGGAGCATGGAAGGCAGACGCATTCCCACGGAGATTCAGCACACACTGTTTCCAGGCAGGGTTCAATAGCATGTTATAAATTGACATGTGATTCAGGACAAAGCTTTCTGGTTTTTGACAGAAGATGTTTTAACATGGAAGGGAGAACGGACTGGTGGAAGGAAGAATGAACCAATTCCGGTGTACTGAGGCTGGGCTCCTGTGAACTCATCAGGGAGAGACTGGCCTCCTCTGGAAAATGGCCTGGGGCTGAGAGGAGCAGGGCCTCACTGAGCCACTCTGGAGGTCTGAGCCTCTCCCTGCTGATATCAGCTCTGCTAGAGTGAAACCTGTTTTTGTGAATGCCCTGTAGTTGTTCAGGCAAAGCTCTTCGCAGAAGCTTCTTTCTTCTGCTTGGAGCTGCTTTTCCAGCAGTTTGGTAGGGCGATGAGCCATAGCCTTGCCATTACAAACAGGATAGTGCTCCGTATCTCAAGATACTTTTTTGGATAAACAGCTCCCTACATACTGACACTGCCTCTGCTGGAACAAATGGCCCTTAAAAGGAAAAAGACTGACGGCACCTTTAACCGCCCTTTTTATGAGGGATTATTCTCCTGCTTGTGAGGCCAGAGCAACCGCCCTGTCTCACCACTGTTTCATCCTTGCTTATGCGAAAGTGAAGGAAGGTTCCCCACCCAGGCAGACATGACATGTTCGCCCAGTGAGTCACAAAAATGCTTCTACGCCCAATCAGATCCTGAATAATCTATACAGCTGCGTGGAGTATGGTGGGGATTTCAGGCCTCTTGCTAGCCCTACTGTCGGATGATACTATTCCAGAAATTCCCCCAAACAGATGGCCTCTGCAGACCAGAAGTCCTATAAATGCATTGAAAGTATGTTAATCGGTTTTGCATGCGGTAAATAGAATTTATTCAGGATGGAACATTTTGTGGGTTAGTCACTGAAAACAGCTTGAAATTATTTATTGGAGAAGAATTTTGTTTAGGGGCCAGAACAATGGCTGAGAAAGATCGGATCATTTTCCAAAGCGAATAAATCTACCCATACAGATTTTCTTTATTCCTATCCCTCTTTCCCTCATTACTCATTTTTTCTGTCACTTTGTCCTGTTGTCTTGATTTACCATAGCTTTTCCCAAAGCAAATTTGCTAAGAGAATGCCAGCTAATTAATTATTGTTTCAGCATCATTTTTATTCCAGACCTTTGACCTCTTGGCAGCTCTGCAAAGCATTCTGATGCATTCCACATTTGCTTAGTAAATATTTCTTTCAAACAATAAATTGAGAAACATGGGAATGAATGCATTGTCTTAAAAAAAAATAGGGTAGAGAGGAGATAGGGAGATGGAAAACCCAGGTCAAAGTGGCTAATCAGATCAATACATTAAGTCCCATGAAAAAATGGAGTGGCAGGCTCTGTGCTTACTACATGGCAGAAAGGAACATGTCAAGAAATATTACCCCGCTATTCTTAATAATTTGCTTTCTTTTATTGGCTTTTATTCCCTGATTCCCTGTGTGAGTGCACACGCTCCCTCTGGAGTGCTGTCGTTTATCTTTGCCCTGGTGAGGAGGGATTGTTCCTTGCTGCAGTGCAGCTCTGCGAACTGCAGCAACAGCCGTGTGCATGGCGATGCATCCGGCTTTGCCTTCGGAGGTGTGATTGGCATCCCCCTGCCTGCTGGCCTCTGCCTCACTGCAAGCCAGGGCAGAGAGCAAGCTGCCAGCACAGAGGCATGGAGGAACGAGTTCTGCAGCCGTGACAATACTGGGGCCTGGAAGGAGAGGACAACCCAGCCACGTCCCTCCTCGGAGCCTCATGGCCATCCTCAGGTGTCTGAGCCTCTCTTTGTGTCTTTGACATGATCAAATAGGCGAGGTACCTCTCATAAGCCTCCAGTGATCCGAGGAAGGCACTGAATGATAGACAGCAGGAGGCATCAAGCTGTGACATTGATGTCTGTCTGAATGCGCGCTTGCAGGCAAAGTCCCAATTTCTTTCTTAAACGGAATGTATTCCCTGGCTGCATTTTACCCAGAGGAGCTGCTTGGTGCCAGTCCAGCTCACCTCCAGCTGCTGGTCCTGTACCCATCCTCATAATGACCCCACTCTGTCAGATCTTCCCAGGCCAGTGTGATTGTTTCTTCAGAGAGATTTGACTAGATCTGATTTCAGAAGCTCATCAGAAATCTGATGTGGTTGGGACCATCTCATTTGCCTGCTTGCAGTAGGTCCTGTGCCTCCAGCACTCCCCTGGCAAGCTGTGACCATCTTCTGCTTTTGTTTTTGCTGGAGACTGTGGGGGGGGTGGGGCGGGGGGGAGCACAGGAATGCAAACAAGGCTTCACAAGCTGCACACAGTGGTCAGGCGGTATGCAGGGAACAGTCTCAGCCAAAGCACAGGGCCCAGAGCCAAGCTTTCTGGATCCTTTCTGTCAGTTCTCCTACACATTTCCTGGAGGACTTTGAAGGAATCACTTAAACTAAATTGGGCATTTGCATCCAAAAGAGCAACTAAAGTAGCTTGATTTTCAGAGGTGGTGAAAGCTTGCAGCTTCTGTTCAAAACAGAAAGGTTGTGTGCTGTTTTACCCGCAGGAAGTGCCTGCCCTTCTAGCCCCGTTCCCTCATATGGTCTTCATCTCCCTAGCCTGGCGTTCCACATCTGTGGGCTGTGGGGAGCAGGAGCTAACTGGGAGGGCTCAGAGAGAGTTAATTCAGTAATGTTTGCAAAGTGCTCAAGAACTCAGATGGAAGGCACTATATAAATGCAAAGTATTATTTTATGAAGATCAGTTAGTAGCACTTCATCATTTCAAATGGCACCAATTATACACAATGTACATTGATATATACACTCTATTTTCATAAAGTGCTGCTGCATTTGATTCAAACTTATTTGCAGTCTGATAACTACCCAGATATTAATAATGCAAGGAGGAAGAGAGTTCTGCATAGTTTATTATTTGTAAAATTATTTTTCCAAGCATTGTTTTGTTTGCTCCGAATGCCAGGTTCGCCAGCCTTGTACTGCTCTGGTGACACAAAGCAGCTGTAAACTCCTGCATCTGGCTTGTGTCACAAAGGAGGGGTGAAATAGCCAAAATATGTCTGCCAGTAATTCTGGCTCTGGATGGCTTCAGTCTGTAAACAGGTGAGATTTTGCAATATCCCTGTAAGCAGGCTAATTCTTCCTTAAAGAAGTAACTGAAGCCTTCTGTAAGCACAAAGCCTCAACAGACACTTCAACTTAAGATCATGCATATAACATCCTATCCATTTACAGTGTACAATAGGATAATTTACCCAGCTCCAAAAAAAAATTTCAAGGGCTGCTCCCCCACACGCAACAAATAAACACTGTTCCTGTAGCTTTGCCAGCCCTTTCTTTTTCAGACTGTGCATATGGCATCACTAAAAAAAGCTACCAAATCATACTGCTAAACTCAGAAGCAGTGTACTATTGTGTACGTCCAACATTACTTTATCTGACAAAACACTGGAAGGCAAGCCATGAATTTTCTTTCTTCTCCTCACCTCCATCCCCGTGAGTTACATCTCTGTTCCCCCCTAACATTCTCAGCCTTTGCAGGTTTTTTGGAAGGTTTACAGTGTTTTGTGGTTTTACTTTTTATTGCTTGGTTGGCACAGTGCAGAAAAAAACCTCAAGGCATCATAGTTGTCAATGACAGCCTGTGAGCTGGAGCTAATGTGTCCCAGTGACTTCTGAGTGGACACAGCTAGGCCTCCTTCAGCTGAATTTAATCATGTAGACATCCTCTGCTGTGCTCACAGTGGCTGAACAGCACCTGGTGACAGAGGGAGACCAAGTCTGCAAGTCACCTGTTGGCATTTTCCTTTGGTCAGGAGCCACTGTAACTACCCCTGGCCTTAAGGAGTAGGGAGATGCCCAGGATGGGCTCCAGGGAAGGGGACAAGTCCCACCACTCCCTCACATGCCTCTTTGCTGGCCCAGCAGTGGCTGCTGGCTGGCTTCTACCTGGAGCAGGGGTTCAGGTCACCTAGCTCATTGCAGCTGCTCTCTTCTGACCTCGCTGCAGGTGGGAGCTGCCCCTGAGCTCCCCACAAGCTGCACTCGGTGGCAGAACCACAGCTCAGTCCCTCTGCCCACTGGGGCTGCTGGCTGCGCAGCGCGCCTCGACCCCGGGCACCAGATGCTGGAGGAGGAAGGTGAGCTGCCTGGTGTCCTGCAAGCCTCGCACAGCTTTTGCAGCTGTGCGCCATCCCTGTAGTTGAGGAGGCAGTGAGAAGATGATGATCATATGTCTCTGTTGGAAGTCTTTGACTGTGGGTTCTTAAGGACACAGACAGCAACTGAGGGCATCGGCACCCTGCTGATCTGAATTTGCAGTTCACTTGAGCTCAGTTTCAAAAAAGCCTTTCATTTGAGTACATAACATATCAACTTCCCCACTACCTCACTTACAATTTAAAGAAAACCATTCACAGCTCTGCAGCTTCTTGTAGTGCTCCAGACAGTCCTGGGCTTCAGAAAATATTTGGGAATATAAAAGGCAATTATATTTACAAATCAATTTATTTTCATCAGGTTCTCTCTGTTTCTGAGAGCTGCACTGTTTGTGAGCCTGATCTATGTGAAGACAGCTGCATAATTTATCGATGGTAGTATATGTAGGATAAAGATTTTTGGTCTTTCCTTTTTTTTTTTTTTTCCTCAGCCATATTTCACTCCATCCCTCTGAGTCCATGCCAGGACAGAGGATTTAGATATCTGATGGCAAGAAAATTGTTTGATTTAACTTATAGTTGAGAGTAAGACTCTTCTAGCAATGGAACTACAAAAATAATCTCAGCAACAGATCTGGAGGAGGTTTCTATGCACAATTGCACAGCATGAGAAAATGTTTGAATCATAGACTGAAAGGTTGCCTATTGACACAGAGGAGGAGTAGCGAAGTTCAAGGCATAAACCAAGCACAAATTGCACTGTGGCATGTGCGGACTGTGCCTGAGAACTGTTGAAATGGACACACCTGAAAACCTGAAGAAGTTACTTGTGATTCCTCTTCCAGGAGTAAATCTGCCATAGTTTCTAGGAATGGCACAGGCAGTGTCCTCCAAGGAGGGCCACCTTGGCTTGCATCAGGCTGGGGCACAGGGGTGCACCTGGCCTCAGCTGCCTGTGCAGAAGTGTTGAGGTTTGCTAAAGGGCCACAGTGCCATTTGCAGATGCTCAGTATCTTCTGATTCCATGCTACAGGAGTGCCCAGTTCAGGTGTGAAATTGCTTCAGTCACCTTGTGCACAGGTATCTTGTTATGCCTTTATTTTTTAGTGTTGGTGTACTGCATGTCTAAGCACTATAAACTACAGACAGCTTCTAGGCAATAGCGTATGAGAAGAGAGAGGGAGCAATGTGGAAAGTTCATTCTTCAGGCCTTCCCCTCTGGTGAACTGCGGTATAACTCATGGGTAGATTACAAATGTATAGTCTTAGCTTAGGTTTTAACAGGATCATCTCCACACAGACAAAATCACCATGCTGAACAGTAACTTTCTTAAAAGAGACCCAGTGTGGAAAACTGTGATATTACAGCATGCAAATAATGGATAAAAATGCCTGTGCTGTGTTTGCTTGTTACAAACTGATCAAGCCAATCCTGTTAGTGTGCTTCCAATCTTTTAATGAAGCTACCGTGCACAGAGTTTTAGCAGGAGGCACTTGATACATTTCAAAGCAGAGATCTTTTGGTTGGGCAAGGCTCAGAAATAGAGGCCTTTCACACTGAATTTAAGCAGTAATTCCCATGGGAAGCACAGAAGAAACAGTTCCTATTTTTTCTCTACCTGGCATTGGCTGCAAAAGGGTGCATCCACCCAGGGCCGGCTGCAAACAGCTGTGGCAGCTCAAGATACAAGAAGGCTGCGGTTGCCTGTTCCTGCCTCCAGCTGGAGGTCAGCAGGAGGGAGCAGAGGGCTGGAGGCTGTGCAGAAGGACATCATCTCCTGTTCCACTTCCATGTTTAAGCCCTGAACAGTCAGCAAGTGCAGTTTGTCTAAATTCCACCCCCACATGAGCAATCTTGGCAGCCCAGTTATAACAATTGCTTGGTGACTGTGCAAAATGAGGGAAAAGTCAACAGGCTTGAGGTAAAGAGCACTCTGATTTATATCTGAAAAACTGAGCATGGAACACAGAACGGGCTATAGGCAGGCTGGGGAGCCAGGGTAGGTAGTTTGGGCTTCAGTTCCTCAACAGCAACATGCAGCATCTTTGGCAGCCAGGTGAGCGACCTGCCAGAAATGTTCTCCTCTGTGCAGGTGGAAGCTTGGCCTTCCAGGCATACCTGCTGCAGGAGCAGGAGCCTGAGGGAACAGCCTCTTTATTATTTAATGCAGCTGTAGGACTTAGAAAGGTAATGAATCATGGCAAGACATTTGGTGGACAGAGTGCACACAGCTAGTTTCTCAGGCTTTTAATGCTTTTCTTCTTTAATTGGGCTTACTGTGGTTTCCTCTTATTTGAATAAAGCTTCAGATGTGTTTGGATTTATTCTAGCTTGAATGATGCAATGTGATATTCCTGGGATTCAGAGAGGACTGTGGGATTCTCATAGGTATTTTAAGCTGAATTTTAATGGGAAAGGTGACATGGATTGTCACACAAATGGAAATTGCCATGGCTACCAGCAGTGCTAATCCAGTGCCTTGACTGACTAATCCTGACCTCATTGTGCTCAGTAAAGAACTAAGCAAAGATTTCTGGAGGTTGGTTGGTTTTCCAGCTATGATACCAGCAGCTATCTAGCCCGATACAGCTTGAGGAATTTGCATGGATAATGGACATGCATTGAACAGCATCCCAGAAATCTACTTTTATAAATAATGCCTTTTGAAGATCACTAACAGTGCAGCATAGGGCTAGCTCATCTAAGCTCTGGGATGAGATGGAGATCTTATGCTCTCCTCTTTCATACAAGAGCTGAGGGACAAGATCAACATACCAATTAGTGCAGGAGGTATTGCATCTAATATCAAGTTAATGAAATTAAACAAGTCCCTGGAGTCAGCCAACATAACTCCTGATTTTGCTGCTTCGTTAGTGGATCTTTTGTTCTGATCTTGCAACTGTATCTCCAGGAGATCCTGAACTCAGGAGCTACCAGCCGAGGAGCCATTTTAGCACAGAGATTTTGGAGAAGGTGCAGGTGAGTCCTGAAATCCAAACTGCTGCTCCCTAAGGTTACATGGCTAGGGCCTGTACAGTGCTCTGTGTGAGCAGGGCAGGGAGTGCAGCAAGCAGCAATGAAACCACAGCTGTGCAGAGGTTGTCCTTAGCAGCAGGAGTAAGGCCAAAGCTGGGTCTGCAAGGCCTGGGGGTTCTTTCGCCTTCTGCCAACCCACTTCTAAACTGGTGTCTCTTCAGGGAGACAGTCCCTGCAAATGTATTCCCCTGCACTGCAGGTTGTGAAAGGCAGCCCCAACAAGCCCTGTGCACTCCCAGCATCACTCGAGGGCTGCAGGAAGGCTGTCAGAAAAGGATTTGCCTGGTTGCCTTGGCCCTTTGCACAGGAATTAATTTCACAAGGACTGTGAGACTCCTTTAATTTCAACCCTTGGAGTTATGCCTACTGCTGAGCACTGGCTCTGCTCAGAGATGGCCTCTGCTCTCCCCCATCTCTGAATTTGTGTGATTTCCATTTCCCTCTTTCACTTGAAAGCACAGTACCAGTGTGCAGGCTGCAAATGAACTGGAACACATCAATGTCACAGGCAGAGTGTTCCTATACAAAATAGTCTTTCACTTCAAATAAGCTCTAATCACCATTTTATAAAACACATTTCTTACAAAAATGCTCCCTATTTTGCCTTCCATTTCTCAAACAACCCTTTTTGCATTAGCAACCTTAGAAAGAAGTTGGGGAGTTGCACTCTATTCAGGACCCCTCAACATTCTGGCAAGAAGTGAAGGAAAAAGGAAATCCAAGTGTTTCCCTCCCATTGCTGGTTTGTAATGGAGCCTTTCACCTACTCCCTTCTCCTTATCCTAAAGGCTTCTAATACTCTTGTGCTGAAACAGAATGTCCAGGTACCACTTCAACACAGACAACACGTGCTTTAAGATTCAGAAAACTTTAAATAAAGCATGGGGATAAGTGATCAGGATCCCCATGTGCTGATGACTCATCAGCACATCAAGGTTGTTCCTAGATCCACATAGGACCTGTTCTCTGTGGCACTCCTAAAATGTCACCAATAATAAATAACAAAATTGTCTGCTGTCTCCATTTCTTAAGACCAATTCAGCATGTTAATCGCAAAGTTATCTCTAACCTACATCAGCTTTCTCCATCTTCATACATCTCCTTTGGCTGCTGCCATGCGGATTGGAAAATAGTCTGGCTCTGAAGTCAGCTGGTTTGGGCTATTGCCATGTAGATGAACATGAGGATGTGCCCTTGGAAGAAGCCATTCTCATCTTTCAGTACATGTCCAGCATTTCTGTGCAGAAAGATAATGGTGTATTTAATTCATCGGTTTCTTTATTTTTCCAGGACACAAGGATAATGAAACCTGCCTGCGGCTCTCTACACAGGTTGTACAGCGGTAGCATGCCAGTGGACAGACATCTGTGCTACTGAAGTGATACTCAGAGGTAAGTGCTGAGCATCTGTCCAGGTGTGGAGCTGACATGGGCTGCCTCTCTGTTCAACACATTTCTCAATGGCACTTTCATTCTTCTGTACTCTTTTCTTGTTAGCCCGAGGAGAGCCATCTCTGTGCTCAACTCCTGTCAGAAAAGATGAGCTATACTGCTGATTATTTGCTGCTGGGAAAGTCATTTTAGTGAACTGTAAGGGAAATCATCTGCCCAGGAGTGCTGTCAACTGCAGAAACACACAGATCTAAAACAAAGACCCCCCCACACCTTGACCAAATCTGCTGGTTTGGGATTGTTGGTGATTTCAAACGGGCTTTAAGGGTGAGGGCTCCAGTACCCACAGAAAATGGAACTGGGTGCTGAATTGTATTATCTTTTATGAAAATCCCAGCAAGCATGTGGAGTTCTATGCTTTGCCAGAGCTTGCCACCAATATACTTTTGTTTTGATGTGTAAAATACTTGAACATAGCTTACCTACCCTCTATGCAACTCCCTGAAATTCAATCCATTGCCAGGCCAGGCTGTGTGAGAGATGAAGCAGAGAGTCAAGGAAGACCTCTGTTCTTGTATCTGCCTTGCAGCCAGTCTAATAGGAATGCCTGTTTTGTGGGATAGTGATGTTTGGTCGTGCCTGTGAAATGCAACGTGCAGAGAAATAGTTGGCTCAGTGAAATGGGATTTGGATGGTACCTTGAATGGGTGACCGGAAGGTTCACCCCACGGTGCTGGGGCTCAGAAGTGGGCTTTAGCATCTATTCTGTGCATAAGAGGCAAGACCGCTTTTAAAGCCAAAGAGGGAAAACAAGCGGTGATAATAGGATAGTAAACAATTATTCAACCCCTGGGGCCGAAAAAGATGGAGACCCATCCCAAAACAGAAGCCAACGGTTTGTGGTGTCTCCAGGAGCAGCTAACCACACCCTGCCTGATGTCTAGGCTTCCCAGGGACACCATGAAGTACAAATCGCTTAGGAAGAGCCACCTTAAAGTAGTCGTTTGCACTTTTAACAGTATTCTCTGTATACATTGGAGTCAATGTGGACTTGATTTTGGCATGTTTGACTTCTTGACATTTTTGTATACTGTTCCTGAGAATATGGCTCAGACTTGATTTTCAAAGCGAGGGCTTGATTTTCTGAGTGCTCAGAGCTTTTGTTGACTTCAGGCAGCGATGTGGCCACACATCTCTTTTGAAAATCAGGTCCATCTTGTGTAAACATGTGGTTCTTTTTATTTGTTGCAAAGCTAAAAAGAAGTTTTGATAGAAAACAAGCTTTGTATCTTCGCTTTAATACAGACAACATGTAGAACTGCCCTTGGGGCTTTGAATATATTTACATCCTTTCACAATTAACCCTAATGGGACAAATATGGCATTTTCTCTTCTCTGAGCAGATACATTCAAAGCTGCAAAACATCCAGTGTTTAAATAGATCTCATTATATCAGCTACACCAAATCTCTCCTCTTTATATACAGAGGATTAGACTTCTTTTCACTGTCATGCAACATTAAAATAGGAAGGCATACACAAGGCTGACATGGATTTGACAAAAAATTAATGATTTGTACATCACTTTAATG
Source organism: Alectura lathami (assembly GCA_013399715.1). NCBI lineage: Eukaryota > Metazoa > Chordata > Aves > Galliformes > Megapodiidae > Alectura > Alectura lathami. The sequence continues at coordinate 236,219 of VXAV01004761.1, forward strand.
CTTTAAATCTGCAATTCATGTATGCTAATTAGGTCGTAATGGGGCTGTTTGAGAACAGAACTGTCATCAGGCTGCTCTGGCTGCTTCTGGGAGCGGAGATACAGCCGTGCCTTCCACTGGTTGGCTCCTGGAGTCTGTGCTGTAACCTGGCAGATCTATGACACCATTTTTTTCTTGCACAATTGTTTCCTGGATGTGGTGCTTTAATCTATCAGAGTTATGATGGCATATCTCAAATAGCGAGCTCCTGGATCCTGCAATACATCCTGGTGGAAATGGCATACAGGCGCTATATCTCAGTGATTGATTCCTTGATTTTAAACTGTCACACTCTATCTCATAGGGCAGCTGTCAGCTTCCCAGATGCATGAAGTTGTATTTATGCAGCGTGCTATGAAAAAAAAAAATATATAACGATTTTATTTACAGATAAGTAAGGTTGTAAAACTTAGGAAAAACAAAAGGGGATTCAAAAACATGTCCATATTTTATTTTTTAGCAGAAAAGCTTGGCATATCTCTCCATTGCAGGAGAACAAAACTGCTTCCTCGTTCAGAGATCTCTTTAGCTTTGCACCAGTGGTGCAAAGACAAAAGCTGTCACAACAGGGAGAGAGAAAGCCAGAAAGCACCTTCACAAATGGGACGATGGGAAGCAGCACATCTTGCAAAATGATAGCAGTGCAGAGTACTGTGCTGTGTGATAACACAAGCTGCTCTCTTTGCTGACAGCTGTTCTTTACAGGTTCTAGCAAAGCCCAAAGCGGCTTTACAGTTTGAACAAGGGTATTTTGTATGGAAAGACCACAAAGCATGCAGTAAGAGACGAGAAGGTTATGCCTTCCTGGGAGTTTCTTCAAGGGGAGTGTTGCAGTTGTCATGGGGCTGATCCAAGCCGCCTGAGGGCAGCTTGAACTTTCAGTCAGCTCTGGATCCTAAAGGAGTAATTTCAGGAGACATATCACGTTCTTTGTTCTAGAAAACTGGAAGAAAGGCTAAGCATAGATAAATGCTTAAAGAGGGTGGTATTTCAACATTGATTCTGCAAGGAAATCTGACAGAAATTGCATGTTTAAAAAATCTGGGAAGCAACAGGCCCCTGCAGCAACTGGATTCTTCTACATTTGGGACCCGTCTTTTTGACTGTTCTCTCGCACAGCGTCTTCAGTCTTGTTCTCTCTTGTTTCCTTTCTCTCTGTACACACACATGCGCACACACACACAAACATCCATTCACTGGTGTTTATAGTCTGAGCTGTACTTGTGGTGCACCTGCACCTTCTACAGCCCATGGAAGTCTGTCCCATTAGGACATCCACCAGTCGGGTCTTTTCTTGGCCTAGGTATCTGTACAGTACTTTGTATATGTGGGGTGTTTTCATCACATTAACAATAATAAGTGTTTCTCACCCTTTTCTAAATAGTTATTTTTTTTAACATGCAGCCATAAGTGTTTGTTTTCTTTTGCAATTGGCATGGATGTATGTAGGAGAGCAAGGCCTTTTACGGCCTGTTTATGCCATTGTACTAGGAAAGAACATTCAAAGCATGTCTTCAAGGCAAAGCAGCCAGTTCATAATCTCACTTTTCACTTTTTCACAATTCAAATGAGAATACGGAAGGTCTGCGGGAGGCGTGCCTTGCCCATGCAGTCAGCAGAGTGCCTGGGTACACGCTGGATGATGTGAGAAGTGCTGGCTGGGCAGATCTTGGATCAGTGGCCCATTTTGACCACTCTGCAACACTTCTGTGCAAAATGGTAATGTAGACAGTCTGGACTAGAGAATAGCAGTAGGTTTTGCACTGTGCTTCAGAGTCCCAGCAGAGATTAAAGCTCTCCTGTGGTTGGTGCTGCATACTCATTGCATCGTAAGAGACAATCCCCCTCCCAAAGCTTGCAGTCAAACAGACAGGACAGATGAAAGATGGGAAGTAGAAGAGGCACACAGAAGTGAAGTGATTTGCCTGAGGTCACACAGCAGGTCAGTGACAGAGCCAAGAATAAGAAGCCTTGCTACTTCTTGCCAGCATGATATCCACTGCCTAAATCTAGTGTACAGAATTCCTCTCACGCTGAAGCACTCTCAGTCTTCTGCAGGGCTGCTCCCAGCAGCAGAGTACTGCTGTGCTGTGGAGTGGTGGATGTTACGTTCTACAAAGGAGCACCACAACGCCTTCATGCGGTGTGAGCACAAGGCACACAGTGCGCATTTGCCCAGCTGCCCTGGCCTTGTCTCATCACTGACCTGACAGCCCTACTGTCACACCAAGGGGTAAGCACAGTCCTGGAATGGGACAGAGTCTGGGTGCACAAACGATGCTCTTCAGAGTGTTCGAGTCATCACTACTAGACCCAGCATCTGGCAGCCATGGGATGTGATGAGCTCCCTTTCTCCTTCTCCCTTATCTGGACTAGCTGTATTTTATTGGTTGGCAAAATGTCTTTCTCATTATGTTACTCATTACTACTTTTTCATGATGCAAAGAATACCTTTCCTTTGAGTAGGGAGGCCAGAGACTGCATGTGAACTTGAAATATGTCTGTGTAGGGCCATCTTTCAAGAGCTTATAGTTAAAATGTTCTGCCACTGCTAATCCAGGTCAGAATTGTCTTCCCTGCTGGGGTAAAATAAATAAAGCCAAATGCCTCTGCAGCCTCATAGGTATAATTTAGCACAACACTGGACAAGGCAGAGACAAGCTGTCTAATGACTTCTCCAGCTTCTGCTAGCTTTTCTGAATGAAGTCTGCTCCTGTCAGAGCGAACCGCTGGAGCCAGGCCAAAGGATGCAACAGGGAATCCAGATAGAAATCATTAGTCACAAGTATAGTTCAGATTGCCTTTGATTAGCAAGCTGCAATTTTATGCATATCACAATGGATTCAAGATCTGGACCTACGTTTTCATTGTTGCTTGCAAGTTGCACATGATGTGGTGCGCCAGACCAGAGCACAAGTTAGTAATGAGTGTATGGAAGATACAAGGTGTAAAGTAAGAGCAGAAAATGAGATTAAGAGGGGGCAGTACATGTTTAGGAGTAGTCCTAACTTAAGGAGTGGGGAATATACAATCTTCAGTTTGTGGCTTTTTTTGCTTTAAAAAGCAGTTCCCACCTGAGTCTGCCACTACAGGGCAGTAGGAACATGTCAACGAGCACATTAACGTGGGATCAATTTCTCCAGCAGCCCTTGTCCCCTTTGTCATTTCATGTGCAAACACACTGAGAGATAAAACCTCCACCTTCCCAGCACAAGGCAGCAGGTCTTTCTACAGGGATCCTGTGGTATTTGGTGAAGTTCACCAGGAAGGACAGGAAATCCTTTACTCTAGAGTCATGGTGTGAAAATACTGGATCAGTTTCAGTTCATTTGTCCTCAGTGTCATCAGTGATGTCCTCAGAGCCTACTGTGTCACCTTTCTTGTGGCAAAAGCTGAAGCCAGCATTTACAAAAACTACTGTGATGCTTTGTATCCCACTGGAGTTGCCCTGGGCCTGGGTTCCACAGGCACCAAACCCCTACAGCTGCGGGAACTGCCAGCTGCCAGCGCCTGAGACTTTGCCCTGCGCTCCTGAACCTCTGTGGGCCCAATTCCAGCTCTTTTAGGAATGCCTTCCCTGCTCAAGAAAACTGAGGGCCTTTTTGTACATCTGACACTTAGTTTTCTCCTTCCTGTTTAGCTGCCTCCCATTTCTGCACCTCTGTCAAGCAGCCTCCTCCATATGCATGTTGCCTGTCATCTTACTCAGAAAATGCAACTATAAAGCGTAATTAGTATTAATGATGTGAGAGATTGAGTTTCTTATTTGTATTAATTGCTGATTAATGCTTTAAATGTCTCTAGCACTTACAAGGATTTTAAATTAGAAGTATTCCTTTCTGTAGTGTCTTCTCGGAGGGGGGCTCTTACTGACTGGCACTGACTAACCCAGACCGTGCCGCGAGCTTGTTTACATGTTCAGGTCTGTTACTGCAAAACAGGGAAAACACTGACGGAGCTCGCTTAAGGGGGAAGAATTACTTCACAGCTAGCACTGCACTGAGCTCTGTGGTTGGATTTTAAATAAAAAACATAGCTGTGCAGCTAGAGGGGTTCCATGTGAGCCCCTCATTAGCATTGCCAGTCCTACAGGCTTGTGCAGGAGGATAAATATACTTGCTATATTTGTGTGTGTGCGTAAGGAAGTCGGTCTCCTTTTCTGTGCTAAAAGGACTTCTGCAGGCTACCGAGAAGCAGCCCTTGGCTCTGCTTTGACAACTAGAGGCTGGCACAGCTTTCCCATAGGTAGCTTTGACACATTGTTTAAGTATTTAAGTTTATCATGTGTGTCAGTGAATCACCTTAGGAAGGAACCAGTGCATCCCAGCCTCTCAGCCCAGCCCTGTGGACATCAACAATTGCTAAGGAGCCTGGCCAGTGACTTCCCTGGGGGGCGGAAGCAGTCACAGAGACCAGCGGTCCATGTTCTCAAAACCTGGTTACCTCTCCTAAGTGATGTGATCTCGCTGGTGGTCTCATGAACTTTCATACGAAAGATATTGCATTGAACCGAAATATTTAGCCAAAAGTTTTGTTTTGAAAGCATGTGTGGCCTTTAACTTAGCTCCCCAGTGACACGTTAGTCTCTGTATTAGGTTTGTGTACTTTCTGGGAAGACACTGAACTCTGACTTCGGTTAATCTAAATAGAGTTTGTTCTCTTGGTCTGATGCAGGCCACTAGGGTAGAAAGAGGAGCCGCTGTTAGTGGAAGTTGTGCGTAATTTATTTCAGCTCAAGAAGAACACGGCTCTGACTGGCTGCAGTGGAACAGGCCTCCTGGGAGGGCATGTGCGAGGCGTGCTCTAGTAGTGTGCTGCCAGCACTGAGCCCCTGGCAGGCCTCGAGCCTGTGCCACCTCTATGCTATCTTGCAGGTGCAAGGTGGCACTTCTTGCTGCTAGGATTCCTCACAAGGACTAAAATGATACATTTTCCAACCCATTTAACTTTGTACTTGACAGAATGTTTTAAAATACCGGGGCTTTGGCAAACTTAGCATTTTTAAGTTCAACAGTCTTCCTATTTTCAAAGGCTTTTGATCTCTGTAAATATGACAAATGGACCAGAAACCATAGGCCTGCATGGTATTTAACAACAGGAGCAGCATTCTTTATGTAGGCATGTTTGAAGACGGTCAAGATCCCAAAGTTTGTTATGCTAAACAAAGCCAGGTCTTCCTCTCCCAGCCATGGACCAGCTTTCCCCTGCCTCTCTGGTGAGCATGGGCCCGAGGCCACCACTGAGCCCTGCACCAGAGAAGATGCAGCCCCAGCCCTCTGCGTGGCCAGCGCACTTCAACCTCTCCGGGAGGGCTCTTGACTGCAGGTCGCAGCCTGTGGCTCTGGGGATGCGTGGCCTGCCCCGGGTCATGTTCCTGCACCCCAGCTGGGTTCCTCCAAGCAGTACACTGGTCCACAGGCCCTCAGCAGCGCACATGAGTTAAAACGCTCTTTAACGTGCACAGAGTTATGAGGGATGTAGGACTGTCTGGGGTCCTTAGTCATATTTTTCTCTTCACTTGACAGCAAGGATAAAACACACATTTGCAATGAAGAGGGGCATACAAATTGACTTTTTAGCAGCGCATCTTGAGCTATTATGTTGACTGTCATTTGAACCCTTTGCCCTCCTCAGTGACAACTAAGGGAAGGAATAATTTCTGTTGTTTCCCTAAAAGGTCCTGAGTATCATACAAACAATTGTGGTTGTACCAGCAGAAGGAGGGTGTGCAAATCTTTACTGAAAGACAGGCCTCATTTGATGTGGTTTAACCCCGGCAGGCAATGCATGACCCAGCTGCTCGCTCATTCTCCCCAGGTGGAATAAGGAAGACAACGTGGGCTGCTGGGCCCCCAGAGGCAAGCAGGACATGACGCTGTGTATCTCCAGCTGTGTCTTCCCAAGAAGAATGGAATATTTCCACTCAGAGCCTGAAGATGCTCTGGAGCAATGGGTGTCTTGAGCCTTGAGAGTGAGGAGGAGTCCAAAATGGGAGAGGCTGTGGTGATGGTTACCTTTGAAGTGTCCTGAGTGAGGGGAGAGAATTTGTTTGGGCCTCCTCCTTTAAAAGTACCTTTACAAGCAGCTTTCTTTTCACATGCCACTGATACATGCAGTCTCCTCTACCTACAGCCTTTGGGAGGTTTGTTTGTAGAGCAGCTACAGGCTCCATCAAGCTCTGTGTCTTAGGTTCGCCACTTCATGGGACACTTGCTCCAGTTCTCTTCTTCTCTCCTCCCTTCCCCTATACAAGCACACATGAAGATGATGCTGATGCTGGTACTGTTGCAGAAGATATTTTCACCATAAAATGAACAGGCAATGCATTTTGCCCTGGCTTGCTTGTAATGTTTTCATTTCTTCAGAGAAAACATTCTTTAATTATTTTAGCAGTGGCAAACTGCTAGAACTGTTGCTACTAGACTGATTTCAGCCAGGAGCAATGAGAGAACACTAGAGAACCACTCTGCAATGTCCCAGTCGAGCCATTGTTAGTGTGGTGTCGATACCACCAGCTAGTATAAGGAAAGCAGGAAATTCCACATGCAGCACTGGGAAAAAAGGAAGTTGGATGACAATTTTTAGGCCATTTAACAACAGATTTGTGACCTATTTTTTATTTTTTTCAAAGAGGGGCTGGTAGCTGGGGACTTGTTTTCTTTTTCATTACAACTATTCAGGAGTTACTTTCTTTTCATTGACCATGTGTCTGTGTGTATTTCACAGAGGAAGCGAACAGGGCTTCCCATGGGCCCATTTTTTCAGTCTGCTTTTGCACTGCAACTACATTTCACATTGTGCAATGAGTTCTTCAAAATACAGACATTCCTGAGCAATGCTGACTTCACCAGTATTCTGCATTTTCATTGGTAAGCCCAGTGCAACCTGCCCACAAGCCTAGCGTGGCTATTACAGGCGAAGAGAAGAGGAAATACCAGCCAGTCCAAATACAGAATATTGAAAAGGTCAACATAGTAGAGCATGTTGCTATGATTCATAGAGACTTTAAGAGTCTAATATTTCATCTCATGACAAAGATTGTAATGAGAACTGAAAATGGCACAACATTAATTCATCTTTGTGACAAACACTGTAATGAGAGTAGAAGTGTACAAGCTTCAAATATTTGTGCTACCGATCTGTGGTCCTTGTTCTGTAACGGGACACAGACCCCGACTGCTCACTTAGAAAGCTAAAGCCAGCAACTTCTACAGCTACTCTGAGCAGCCCAAGTGTGTGTTCTGATGTCAGTGCAAGCAGAAGGGCACGGGCTGGCCAAAAGCAGGAAAATGTAGATGGCTTGGGCAACAAAACCTGCCATGTGTGCCCCAGCACACGCAGTGCACAAGCACACAGTTGATCTGGCTAGCGTGGCACATCCGTGCAGAGCTGTGTATGTGGGTGTGTATTCATACAGTTGTACAACAAACATGCTGTTTGCACAGGCTTATTTCTACAATGGCAGGGACTCCCTGTGGACACTGGAAGTTGGCTGGGGACAAAGAAGACAGGCTAGATGTTAGCAATGAGTTCCCTGTTTTCTGCCTCTGACTGTCCCTTTAGAAATGGAGAGGAAAGGTGTGTGTGTTTAGAAAGTGCTTCCACTTACTACACTTGTAGTCTGCATTTCCCACGTTATTGTTAGGTTCAGGGCAACCTAAGCAAAGCACAAATTGGAAGTTTAATTTTCTTTTGTGGTGGCTTGCTTTAAAAGAAAGAAATAAAAAAGAAAGAAAGAAATGGCATATGGACATTGGCAGCAGTTGTTGAAGATGCTCAGCCTCATTAAATAAACAGGCCTGTGTTCTTAAGTATTGTGATACAAGAGGCTGCAATTTCATACCTCTCTTACTGGCACTGCTCACAGCCTCACTGCTTCAGCTCCAGATGCTGCTCCACCACGGCGAGCCTCCTGTTCATGCAGCACCTCTGAAGGACACTGCGAGGCTTCTGAGGGACCCACCCCTTTGTATATCTCAGCCTGTGGCTGACTGCCTCCATCCCCTCCCCTGGAGAGGCTCAGTTAGGATGGAGTGCGCCCCGGCAAGACTTGGATGGTGGTGAGAAGCAGAGAAAAGAACAAAACACAGCTTGCTAGAGGGATGGGGCCCTGAAGAGCACCTAAACAGTTGCTAGCGCAGGACAGTTTTGCTGTGCGAGAGCAGGAATTTGCTGTGGCGTGGATCACATTAACCAAAGAAATTACTGTTGATCGCCTTTTCCCTCCCTTCCCCCCATGCTCACAATTGCAGAACTTCCTTCAGGCAATGGAAGCAATTCACTTGCTTAAGTAACATTAGGAAAGCATTTAAAGTATATTTAACATTGTCACAGTGCAATTTAGCAGCTGGAAACAAGGAGCAAACCAGCACCATGTGACATACCAGCTCTTAATGGGCCATCCACTAGTGCTCCGTGGAGCATAGTTTAAGAATCAGTGTCTTACTCCATGCGTTAAAGAAATCCATATGAATAAAGTACTCCGTGCCTCTCACACACATAGGTAAACATCCAGGGAGAGGTGTTTCGCATCAGAAGCTATATAGGCAGAAGTTGTGTCAGCCACTAATGAAGTGGAGCTCTGGGAAGGACGGCAGCAGCTGTTTAAAGGCACACGGTCACACCACGCAATGCTGGAGCAGGAAGTGGAGAGAAATACTGTGTCAGGTTGTAACTACAGGAGGAATATAGATAAGCAGAAGGAAGTTAGAGAAGCAGAGTGTGATCATCCACACTAAAATTTAATTAGACCTCCAGAGCTTCCACCCTCTTACAAAAGGTGTCACAGGATTGCTAGCAAAAGTTGCTATTCTTCTGCTTGGCAATGTACAAACACGTAAGATGATATAATTTATAACCTGAAGAGTTAACGGCTTAAAGCCCCCAATTAGGGTGTCAGGAAGGAAAGTGGAGTAGAGACAAGTGCTGGGAGGAGGGAAGAGCCTGTGTGGTTAACTGACGGCTCCAGCCTTACAGAGACTCTCTGCAAAACTTAAAGTGCAAAGGTGTGTGTGTACTTGCAGGAGCACGGCTTCCTTGAGAACAGGCTTGTAAAAGATGAGCTAAAACAGGGAGAAAAGGGATGGTCAGAGGATGTTGGAGAAAGAACATGTATACAAGAAGTGTAGCTTTTCTGTGATTTTGAAGGTTGAAGTTATCTGAAAAATGTATGGAGGCAACAGTCCTGTGACTGCTGAATCCTGTCCTAAGGAAAGGGGCTGAAACAGGCAGGAGGGTGGAAGGCAGGACACTGGTGTCTCAGTCAAAGTGAGCTGGAGGTGAATAGAGACCTGCAGTCCCATATCCACTTATCTCTAATTCCCTTTAGTGCTCCTTTAAAGATGGGTTATACTCTCTAACTCCATGCTAAAGCATCAGTAGCTCCAGGATTTTGCTCTCCTTGGAGGTCTGCTGCTAAAGCTGGGGCAAATGTGCCATGAAGTCAAAATATTTGAGGTCGAAAACCTGGCTCTGACTGAAGCCGGTTTTAAAGCTTTCTTTGACTTCACTGAAGGCCAGGTTTCACCGCTGGATCATTTATGAGCCATTTTCAACTTCTGTGACATTTTAAACTGATTATTTTGCAATTGGTTTTTGAGCATCTTTTTCATGCTGGAATGTCACATTAATTCATTCTTAATTGATCCATATGCTTCCAATTTTCTAAATCCAAACAAGTCTAAAACATGAGTAGCCAAGAAAGTATCTTTAAGTTTATTACTCAAGATACAGTTCCTGTGTTTTAAATTCCCTTGCAGAGGTAAGACACAGCAGATTTTGTTTAAAAAGAAAAAAAAAGTCTGGACAGAAAGGTATGTTAGCTGAATTGTACTATTTCCCCAAAGACAGTTGTTTTCACCCTGGTTATATAAACTGCATTTGATCGCAGAGGATGCAAAGGTGACTAGACACCATGGTTACTTGATTTCTGCGAGCTGTGGTTGCTTGCCAAAGCACAGTTGGAAGGGCTGCAATTTAGCAAGACTATTGTTAAATACAGGGGTCTTATTTTTTCTACCCTGAACAATCTTAAATAAATAAGTCCATAGTGATTAAGAACATTCAAGATCCTATTGCATGGCAGACATACAAAGTTATAATTTATATTCTCATTTGAAATTAAGTTTTAGTGGAAAATACCTATCAATCTTACTTAGAGAAAAGATTTCTTCTACAGCTTTATAACTGTAACAATATGCAGATATGTTTTACTTCACATTCTAGGGAAATAGGGCTTAAAATGTAGAGGGTGTTTTGAATTTACTCTGAAAGGATAAGCTCATGGCTTATTTTGTGTCAGTAATGAACAGAAAAAATTGCTTCTTATACTTCCATTTGGCACTTATTTTGTATTTTCTGCAATTAAAGTGGGGTTATAGTCAAAGCGACTCTAAAAATGACACATTTATCCTCTCGCAGAGACTCCTGTATCAAATTTCCTCTGATTATAAATCAAGAGACGATTTCTCTAGCTGTCAGCACCGCAAATTCATCCTGGGATCTCAAACTGCAAGCTGCATTCTTTATGCTTATTACAACATCACTCGTAACAAAGGCTCAGAATATGGGTGTGATTGACTACACAAGACCCGAAGTACAATCCGCCTCTCTCCCCCGCAGCAGAGCACGGGGAAGGCCCTGACATGGTCGTGAGCCAACCTGCTCACCGCGTGTTCCTCTGTGGGCATGCAGGTGTGACCACTCACGGGCACTCCGCAGCCAGGATAAGCTACCAGGCTGGGTGGCACTGAAGGCACACGAATGAGCTGGGTGGTGATGCTGCTTCCCCTGCAAAACACAGACCTTCATCAAAACACTCACAGAAAGAGTTGTCCAGGCTTTGGTTTCAGCTCAGCTCTGTTCTGTCTTTAACCAGAATGATGAGATTCCAGTGTCTGCTTTGCCATGGCTTAGGGAGCTCTGCCCGCAGGCGGGTGAGTTGTACCCCAGGGATGCGGGATGTAGGCCACCTACAGGGTTTCTCCGAACTTCAGTCCATAACACGGTGAACTCCAGTTGGCACGTCAAGAGACCAGCAACTGTACTGTGTCGAGCTTATTTATCACCAGCTCCAGGTGTGGGAGTCATTTAGCTTTACATTTTATGTAGCAATTAGGTGTGCTGCCATCTCCCCAGCCCACTGAGACATCTGAAAGTTGATTATGCTCATTCATTAAGTACATGCTGCCATGAGTGTCTCCTTCGTGCTAGAGCAAGAGTAGTGCAAACTTAGCTGGCAAGTGAAATACAAAAATGGTTGTTGTTGCAGTAGTGCTGGCATGGGAGAGAGATGTTAACCTGCATAAGGGCTCAATAATAAATGAAATGTTTGACAGAGAAGAATGAGTTGGCAACGTTCTTCCATCTTTCTAGGAAAATGACAGTGTATCCTACAGCCATGGGGTCCACAAGCTGACAGTTACAAAGAGGTTTTGTGAGCAGACTAATATAGACAGTGTCAGCCTGCCATTAATTCTGGAGTTCTTTTTCTGGGCAGTTTGTAAAACTAATCAATGGGGCATTTTCCAAAAATCTATGAAAATTGTGAGCCTGTAATTGTGCCTTCCTAAAATAATAACAGGGATTCTGGCAAGGGAGGGTGAAAGTTTCACAATGTGCCTTTCTTGTTGGCTGCTGCTGGACTGTGTCTTGTAAGCACAAGCTTTTCCCATTATGCAACTGTTCCATGCAGAATCTTCAGTGATATAACGCTACTAGGAGAAATTGGAAACTTTAAATCTACTTTCCCTGTTCATTTCCCACAATATGTACAATGTTAATATAAAGTTCATATCATGACTGACTTTCCCCTTGCTTTTTCCCCACATAGTTTCACTGTTTATTTACATATCTGCCTTTTATCTCAGATTGCATGGCAGGCTCTACACATCTGAAGATGGTCTGGTTCCAGGCTCCCATGCTTGAACTGCCTCTTGAACTGCCTCTGATTACATCATTATATATAATGATGCATTATTAGTGCCATCAAGGCATGCAGAGTTGGTCACAGTGCTTAGACTCTAAATCTGACAGAAGCAAGAAAGAGGGCAATAGTTTAAATAAAGGGGGAAGTGCAGATGACATTGAGGAGGAAATTGATTGCAGAAAGCTTTATGAAATGAGCACTTAGATGAAAGAGAGCTCTGAAAGAGAGAAAAGAGCCTGTTGGACTGGAAGTTGGGGCTGTTCCAAAATGAGGCCCCTATTCAAGGAAGAGTTTCTGTTCAGGGTAGTATGTAAGCATGGAGCTGGGTGTTTGCTGGACAGTGCACATAGACCTTAGGGAGACATGTATATGAAGACGTGATGGGATGGAAGAACCAATAGGACTGTAAGTACAGGAGAGCAAGGAATCTTCACAGCTTGTGTTCAACCCGGCCAACGCCAGCCAAGTAATGAAAGGCAGGAGGGGGAGATTAGGGATGGTCATACCAGAGGTGCAGAAAAAAACTGCTATTTCAGTGAGGACTTGTAGAGAGAGGTGATCTCCTTACTATATAAACAAGTATACTGCTAGAGAGGGGGCAGGTGCGCTTCTGAGCGCACAAACATTTCTCTGAGGCTTTAGAGGCACTTTCTGGAGAACAGGCCAAAAAAAGAAAAAAATAGCATTAAGCAAACACCTTTTCCATTGTCACAGATTTTGAACTCTTCACTTCCTTAAATAAAAAGCTTATTCCTTACCCCAGGTTGTAGTTCATGGACTTGAATATTAGGCTTTTGCAGTGCAGAGGGATGTCCTAGCCTCTGCTTAGAAAGAGGAGAGTGATAGCAGCAGACGTCTTCCCCCACAAACAAGAATATCATAGTTTTAAGAGCTCTTGCAAATCCAGAGCTTCTCATTTGATTTTGCATGTTTCTGCCTACTTGAATTGGAACTTTCCAGCCAGCCTTATTGTGTTGTATGGCTACAAAAACAGGGGGAACAAAACTTGGAGAAAAACACAGCTGAACATTTGGAGGAAGAAAGTAGTGTGTGTGGGAATGAAGGAGCCGAGAACAGAGATCATCTGATGGGCATACAGCTAATTTAAGATAAAGGAGACAATCTGCTCTTGCCTCCTTTGCCATATGCTTTTACTTTGACAGTAGTTTGAATACACAACATCTGCCATATTAGCATTAGCTGTTATATTTTTATTTGTCTTGTGACTGCTGTGTACTCTGAGGTCTATGTGATTTTTAGAAAGATGTATGGTCTGGAAGTAGAGTGTATGCTGTAGACTAGACACAGGACTCACAGTAAGGGCCTCAATATTCTTGGCATGTCACAGATAGTGTCTGCTTCAAGGGCATTGTAGCATAAATATGTAGGAAAAATGCCTCCCAGTACAGCCTTTCCTCTCCAGAAAAAAAAAAAAAAAAAAAAAAACATGTTGTTGCTACACTACAGGAATGGTTGGCTGTGCACAATGAACCCTGCCCATGCTGCAGGAGCATAAACTTGCCTAAGTGGTGCAAAGCCCTGCCACTCAGTGTACGTTTGTTCAGTTCAGACTATCATTGTGCATGCTGACCCGGGGTAGGTGGTAACCTGTAACGCCATTGTTTACCTTCTTTGTCCTTTCTGCTTAAGAGCAATGTTGTAATAAGGCTTTCCTGAAAAATAGAAGTTGCCTCAGTAACAGTGGGAGGTAGAATGAAGTTAAACAAAAGAAAGAGTAGGCCTGTGAATAAACTATCTGTGGAGGTGTGAGTTGCTGCGTCTTTGCCTGCACAATTTGAATCATCCAACTTGCTTAAAATAAAATAGCTATTTATTTCAGGCTGCATCTTACAGCTACCTTGGCTGTCAGAAGTCTTACATAAAAATAGCCTTTCTTCCAGGGAGAGCTATTCATCACTAAACCAGCAAATATTACTCACTCCATTGATTATACCATGATTACATTTTCTCTTTAAATGGCTGTTAGAATTGGGTATAAAGACACATTTGTTTGTACTATAGATAGTCTCTAATGCCCCATTGTTTTGATTGGTCACTGCAGTTTGCACAGCTGAAATGCCAAATGCGATGTGTTTCTGGGTGAAGCCTGGGAACTGCATCACAGCCTTCATTCTTGGGCATTCGAGGGGAACCGCCAAAACCTTTACAAAGAGTTTAAAAGTTGTTACCCCCCATCCCTTGTACGGACCTGCAACTTGACTTCCTGGGGCACCAGAAATTCTGAAATAATTCTCCACAATAAAAAGCCCTCAGCTCAAGGGAAGCAATTTTTATCAAGTAAATGATGTGTCAGGAGACCTGGGTCCCAGGCACAGCTCTTCCCTACATTCTTTTCTTTCAGCATTTCATGAGCTGTCAGCTGAGGGTAGCAAGACCCCACAAAAAATGCTTCAAAATGTGCAGGTGGAAGTAAAAGCTCTCTTTCACCTCATTGCTCCCTGTCCCATGCTCACTGTAGATGTAAGCTGCCAGGCAAAGAACTGCCTGTAAACACTGTGCAGCCCATGCACATTATCAACCCACAGGCAACCTGGTATCTGGTTGATTAATTAGGGTGAATCCTGGGTAATCAAGGGACATCTTCAGTGATTCTGTCCAGAGCTTGTGGCCTGCCCTCAGACAGCACTGAGGGCCGGTGAGGAGCCACCGGGACCGATCCCGAGTGCGTTACGTGGTCTTTTTTCCCCCTCCCAGGTATCCCCACAGAGCAGCATGCCTGGCACAAAGCCTGGGGGCTTCTGTGTTCCTCAGCCACCTCTGTTCTTTTGAGACCCCTCTCTATTTTCCTCTTCTGCCACTCTGAAAGTACAAAGCTCTCCTACCAGCCAGCTGAAGTTTCACCGAACCTTTTGAGGATGCCCTCAACATCCTGCAGACCAGCAGGAGACTTTCCAGCTGCAGGCAGTCTTAGAGACCCTCACTGCATGCCAGCCTTCCCATCACTACGCTTCTCATCTGCAGCACAGAGGCTTTTGACAGAACTGCAGCTTGTCTTGCAAATGGCTGGTCTGTGGGGGAAGAGGTTATTCAGGCCACCAAGGGGTAGGAAAGCATCCTCCAGCTTCCCTTCCTTCCTTTAGATCTACCTCAAAGACATTTTTTAGGCTTGTTACTGTGTGAGAAGGCAATTCTAGCAAGGCTGTCTTTGGAAATTCAAGTTTCTCAAGCACAGAGAGGGGGAGGAAAGGTTTAACACTTTCCAAATGTCCAAACTCTTACCTGATGTCTGTGTGTGTGTGAACAGTAGTCCTGTAGTCACCTGAAAAATGCAGCATGTTACAGGTTAACAGCTGAGCTCGTGTAAAGCAGTTTAAATGGCTCTTGGTGGAAAGTGATCTGTGTGTTTTATTTAAAGACAAAGATGCAAAGTATTCTGTTATAGGTAGGCTACGTCATGGCTGTAAGTGAAAAACAAAATTGAGCTTAAAATAAAATCTTCAAAGGTACAAGAAAAACATTAAATGAGATAATCTGAGGCTCTGAGATCCACTTATCCATTACCTTCAAATTAGGAACCACCTGTTCTCCATAACCGTCTGCTTGTATGAATGAGGAGCTCTGCGTTTAATTAACTTGTGTATGTGGGTGGAACAGGCTTCCCAACAGCAGTGAGATTATTAATGGACATCTATACTGAAGTTCTTTGCATTTTTGAAAGTCTCATTATAATGTAAATTTAGGTTTAAATTATTGCTTTGCTCTGAGATAGGAGTTTTCATTTATTATTAGTGTTTTTTTAGATCCCAAGAAAACATTGGTTTGGCTGTATAAGCACTCAGTCTCTTATTTTTCCCTAATTTACACTTTTTGCTCATGGTTCAATGTGCTATAAAATACGCCCCCATCTCCAGTTTCATTATTTTTATAGCTTTTCATTTTATTTCTGCCCTGCAACATTCTAAGGTTTTGAGGAAATGAAAATCAAGCTTTTCAAAAACAGGCCTGAAGCTGAAATCTGGAAACTTGTCTTAAGAAAATAGCCCACTGACTTCCTGTTACCTAAAGGTTTTAACTGCTAGTTTATTACACATAGCTGACAACATTTGCAGCATAAGTTCAAAGGTGCTGGATGCTAGACCAAGTTCTGCTGCGATGACTCCAGAATAACTCAGCTCTCCAGTTCGTTCATTCACTGTTTGGCTCTTACCTGTGCCCTCGTGGTGAAAATCCATGGGTTCGTTTGAGAGCAGCACCAGCACCCTGAGCCCTGCACTCCAGGAGCTCTCTACCTACGCCGCTCTCCGTAGCTCAGATGTAGCTGGTCTGCAGAGCCCACAGGGAAGCCTTACAAGCTCACATGTGGAGCACCCTGCAGCGCGCCCAGCCCTTCCCATGGCCCTGCTGTCCTAACAGCAGGAACAGGAAGGGGCCTTCTGCATCAGGCGGGGTGTACCACAGAGTGCAGGCAGAGGGAGCAGAAAGGCAACGACCTAGCACACCCAGGGAGACGCTTCTTGACCTGCTTCTGCCCTGATGTGGGAAAGCAGCTGGCTGACCATCAGCAGCACGTTAACTTGGTATGTTGTGCGTTGTGGTTTATTAGATGTAGAGAGTGAGTTGCAGCCTGCTTGCCATTGGCCATAGGGTCACTCTGAGGCTAGTAGGAAGCAGGAACATCAGATTCCACACAGACTGCATTAAAGAACTATCTGGCTTGGCACTGATGGATAAGCTGAAGTTTACAGCTGGGAACAACAGGAAAAGATACAGTATCTGGTCACATCTGAAAGACCTGCAGAGCATGGTAACTCAATTGTATGCAATAAGCACTTCACTGGCATCGCCACTGATAGAATTCAGTTAAAAGCTATTAGCGTAACAAGCATACAAGGGTTGCCAAAGTGCAAGGAAGCTGTAAAGCATCTGCACAGAACTAGGTGGTGGTTATTTGACAATCTTGATCTTTCCTGCTTCATCCTGATTTAGTTGAGAACAGTGACAAAGTGCTGGTCTGCCCTGTGGCATTTTTTCTTTACCTATTTCTTAAGTAAGAACTACCTCATAGATACTTCTGAGGCCTGCTTCCATAATCTGTTTGCCTTAAGGTTCTTTTGACGGAAAGGAAGCACTATATAGCTCTTGTAATGAAAGTTTCACAGTTCATGTATTGCTGGGGGAAGGTACCCACAGCAGGAGTTTTTTGATTGTGTGGGGGGTCAGATTGGGTATTTGTTGAAGCCTCCTTGGATTCATTCTCTCTGAATTGCTACAATTTCTTTTCCGAGCATTGAAAATCAAACATGCTCATGAATTAGAGTCAGTTCCTACCTTCCCTAGTAGTCCCTGAAGCAAAATGCTCTTGGATAATGGGGAACACTTCTCAGAGCCCCAACAAAGCACAAAACACAGCAGCACTGTGTCTCCAAAGCACTTGCTGCTCTCCATGGGTTGGCCTCATTTTGGAGCCTTCACCCACCCGCTCTAAAGGGCAAAAAGGTGCTGGTCTAACCCTGGGATCTGCTCATACCCGGTCACTGGGGCTGGAGATTTTTAAGTAGAAAACTGGAAAGAATTTGGAGTGAGATATCTCTAAATGCTCAGAGAAACAGACATAGAAGTTAAGTGGTTAAAAGCTTAAGCACAACTGTCCCAAAAGTAGTGTGACAGTTGAAAACTGTGATACCTCAGGGTGAGATGGTTGTTGTCACTGTTGTTGTTACTTTGCATGGCCGAAGGAGGGCCCTCATTTTGCCATAAACGAGACAAAAATGGCTAAACAAGTGAAAGCACTTCTGCAGCTGAGGCTCTGGACAGGGACATTTTGGTGCAGGGAGGATGCTTTGCAAGCTGAGGGTTGGTTCCCAAGGTGACCCTCTGCCTCCTGGGGACAGTAATACTTAGCGATGCTACAAAGACATTGTGTCTGTGATCAACTTCTTTATGAGTTCCTGAGATGAAAGCTCATGTAAAAATACTAAATAAGATTCATATTTATTTTATTCTGTAGTCCAGCTAAGGGCATGTTCTTTGAAATGGCAGAAAACAGTATGAGATTTTCATTTTAACTATTTTTTTCACATCGTATCTTTTGTCTGTTTTTCATATGTACAATAAGGTTTCATTCCTTGCTCTGTAGCTGTCCAGTCATTCCCTTCTGTGTTATTAAAACTGAGAAGGAATGCCTCTAGGTGAAAAGAGACTTATTAGTCTGTTAGGTCTTGCACTCAGAAATAGATCCCGATTTATGTGTAACAATTTAGGAATGATATTAACTCAAATTTCCTTATCAGAATGAGACGGTGCATGTAAATTACAGAAAAATCACTGTGACTTAACAAAATAAAATTGTTTGTTTTATCTACGCTTTCTTTGAAGCAGAAATAGCAGTAAAATTACTAACTTATCCCAAAACCATAGGTTAATATAAACAGTTCTCTGACTGCAGCCTTTTGGAAAGAAGTATTAAAGAAGCAGTTGGTGTTGTTATTCTTCACTGAGTTCATCTAGCTTCATGGCCATGCAGCTCAGTTCAATAAGATGCCATAGATTATTTGGGAACAGCTTTACAGACTAACTTTGCAGTCTTAAGCCTAAGAACTGCCCACAGATATGTCAAAATGTAGCAGATATTCTCAACTTTGCCTGGGTTAAATACTTGAGGTTAGAGAAGGAGAGCACAGCATTATTCCATGCATGGCACTTTAGAAGGCTATGTTTCACAATTTCTAGTGCTTTTGCGTTTGAAGTTTTTATTTCATTATCTTGCTGTGGGGTGGAGTCGGATGAGTGTGTTTTCAATTTTGGAGTGAATTGTTACAATCTGAAATGGATTTTGTAAGTTTCTTGGCATCAATAAGCATAAGTGATGGTGCTTTCGAACCGCAGACTCACGAGGACAGCCATAACATATCGTGCCTCCCCCTCCACACATCCCCCCAGGTTCTGCGTGTGGAATAGTCTGAGTTAGCCGAAAGATGCACTTGGAAAAATGCCTTTGTTTTGAATAACTGTGCAAAGAGGCACACAAATGCAGGGTTTGTTCCTCTAGGCTAATATTTGCAGACTTAGTAACGTATTTTAGTCCCTGAATCTAATCCAATTTTCCGAAGAAGATACAGCATTCTCAGCAACTCTGTAGCCATGACAAAGAATCAGGTTGCTGATTTCAACAGTTAAATTTGCACCTGTAAATTTATTGGAAGACTGTAACTGTAGAAAATGATGAGTTCAAAAAATGTCTTCCTGATTAGTGCCACAGGAATAATTGATTTTTTTTTTTTCATTTTGTCAGCCATTTTTTTAATTGAATTAGATGTGACATACTGTCCCAGTGAACAAGAATACTTCCTTTTGCTTCCCCAAAACGTTGCTTAGCTCAATTAAAAAAACACCTCATCTGCAAAAAGAGGAGGCAAAGACTGAGTTTCAGAGAAGTGTTTGAGGGTGCGGTGGTGTTGTTCTTCTCCCCCTGTTCCGTAGCTCATTGTCAAAGAACACTTCTCTGAATGTCAAGAGACAAGTTCATATCCTTGCTGAGAACTGGAAAACCTGAAGCAGGGATCTCTTCCAGCTGAATTGCCCGCGAAGCTCTAAGAACTTGCAGCACGAGCTCAGGTCGTTCTGAGAGAGGCTGCAGCTCTTCTTTGTACCTGGGGCTGCTGAAGTGTTTCATGTAGAGGCCCACAGGCTAGAGCATGTGCCCACAGCTTGAGCCGTCCGGGTTTCAGCTCTTGCACCAGAGAGTATTTGTTCAACTGAATGTAACAAAAGGTATCTCTGGAAAAAGGACTGCTCAGGCAAATTATCTCTTCTGCTGGCAGTTCCTTCCTTGGGATGCGGGACTTCTGGTATTTGAGCTTTGCTGGCAAAGAAAGGAGTCTGTTCTGCACCATTTGTAGCATCTGAAAAAGGGACAAAACTGCATCCTTCCCTTGTCCTGACTTGCCCTTGTCTTCCTGTGTTCTCATCAAGAATTATTTGTTGCACTCTTCATGTTAACTTGCAAAACTAAAAATAAATGGCTGTTGTGAAGGTGAAATTACACTTTCAGCTACTTTACAGTTAGTTAGCAAAGTTGTTAAAACCCCTGTGTTTCGATATTCTCTGCTGCTCCTTTCTCCACTCGACTAACAGGGAACCCGTTTTGCCAAAACACCCAGCCGCCACTTGTCATGCCTTTGGATATCTGCTTGCTATCTCATCACACCCTTGGAAAGACGAACAGTGGGTACAGCAATATTTTGGCACAAATATTAGCTGTTTAGATTTTCACATGTGCTGTTTTAGGGAATGCATAAAGGCTCCTACCCACACCTTGAAATATTTCAGAGATGGTATGAGGCCATGTGAGAAATCTAACTGAAGTACCATAAGAAGGGAAAGAATTTGGAATTTGGAGCTCAGCAGCATCACCATGTAACAAGTCCACTGTGTAACAGGGGGAAATGGTCAGAAGGAATATGAGGTGAGAGGAAGAACCATCTGTTTGGTTCAAAGAATAAACTGAATGCAAAATATCCAGATCCACTTTACAGTTACAGTAAGGCAGCAGCACAAAGCTAACCCTCTCTGAGTTCTTGCAGTTGACTTCAGTCAACTTGCAGTACCACACTTCAGTCTGGTACAGTCGTGTAAAACTGCAGGAAATGTGACAATGCTGAGGACTGCATGGCATGAGGAGCAGCTGCTATGCAAAGAGGATGCTGTGCTCCCTTCATCCTGCCACTGTCAGGGGGCAAGAAATCTCACCAGACCCTGACTGAAGCCTGCAATGCTGCATGCTTGCAATGATCTCAGGGATTTTGAAATTAAAAATAAACAAATAATAATTTAAAAAACCACACTGGCTATGTCAGACGTAAATTTTAAAAGGCTAAGCAGCAACCAAGAAAATCCCTAGATGCATTTGCCCCTTGTTGACAAGCCTTGTGTGGCACACACAACTACTTCAAATGCAGGCAGTCATTCCTTGTTCACTGACAAAACTGTTTGATGTGGCCCTGATCTGAAAAAGCCATTAAGCCCACCCTTAAGTATGTGCATAACAATCTCAAGCAAAGAGGCTTTCTGAATCTGGGTCACTTGTGGAGATATGTCTAACAGGAATTATTAAGCACATCATAGAAACCAGTGCTTGCAAAAACAGAGTGTGTTGAGACGCACACACGTATTGAGCCGCTCCAGCAGGGGAGGTGGGGGCACATGCCAACATGTGAGCATGCACATGCTCACCAGGGCAGAAGGCAGCAATCCTGAATTACTGGCCACACTGTTAACCTGAAAGAAAGGCAGAGCGCTGCCACATTGCATAAAAACGGCATGGCTGGAAACAGCTTTGCAGGGCTGCACGCCCCGTGCAGGGTCACTTACCTTGCAAGGAACCAAACCCAGCCATTGTGCGCACAAGCTATTCTTTTCAGTTAGGTATTTTCTCCTTGAACAAGCAGGACAAAAGGGATGTGATATGCTGAATCATTTAGGGAAAAAATCATGCTGTCAAGTGGATTATCATCAGCTAAGCAAGGCCCTGGAGGCCAAAACCACAGCCTCTAAATTATATATGCCGAATGCCTGAGCTTTACTGCGTTGTCAAGGCACAGCCTGCACGGTGTGTTGCAGCAATGTTGAAGAAAACATGAAAGAAAAATTACATCATAGCTGGTATTTGCTCAGTGATTCCACCTCATCCTTGGGAACAGCAGGTGTCCTAGGCACACCGAGTCCCTAGTGGGGGGGAGGAGGGGGTGCTCGCTCTTGCTTCGTAACTGTTGGCAGAGATGCTTATGGGGTCACTCAGCTGCTGAAACACTGAAGCATATTAAAAGCGGGTATGGGAACTGCAGACCTCCTGGAAGGATGCACACCCTGCCTGTGAGAGGGAACAGATGCACTGTCTAGGATTGCGTGTCACTCTTGCTTGTGTCACTCACTTTTCTGATGTTTCCTCTGTTTACCATCTACATTTTAATGCCAATTTTACTTTCAAAGCTACTTGTGCCCATTAGCAGATGGTTCTCTTTGTGGCAAATTTCTCCTTCCAGGAGGTGTTTACAGTCAAGTTTTAAGTGGAAACACCCCTGTTTTGCTTAACACCTGACATTGGCTGGGTTACTTCAAGTTTGAATGCAATACTAGCAAAATTGTGCAGGTCACTTTCTCATTGGAAATTGCCGCTGCTATTGCACTTCTCTCACAGCCATTATGTCATGAGCCAGCTACTCCCTACTGAACTACATCATTCTAACCCCAAACTTCAGATATTAAATAAACAGATCTTACCTAGACAATTTTAGAGGAATGAGGTTATGAGATTCAGGTGTGCATCTCTGGAAAAATGCTCTAGCTAGATGCAGCTGCTCTCCTAGGAGCTGTGCTGGCTGCAGTGACCTCCCTGGCCTTGTTCTGCAGACTCTCTTTCGCTTTTCCCACTGAAATGCTGCCTTTATGCCTATTGCTGTGCCAATCAGTATCTAAGATGGTAACTCTCATTCACTGTGCACTAACATGTTCTCTACACGGATCGTTTAGTTACATGGCCAGTCAGAAGCAAGCTGTCTCACCTGAGAAGTGTGTGGAAAGTGACCTGTAACAGAGGAGGGAGCAGGGCCTCGGTCCTGGATGTCTTTCCCTGGAAGCAGGTCACGTGCAGCTTTGCACAGATGCACTGGGAAGTACAAAGCCCCATCACCTTTGAGAGTCATCTTCCTCGATGAGCAGGCAGAACACAGTGGGAAAAGCTGCACATGAGCATTGCCACCTCCTCTTGTTTGCGAGAATGGGCAAACCGAGCTAGTGCAGCTATATCAGAGTCTTACATCCTGCACCCAAGACAGGCAAAAAGCATGCTTCCTGCACTTAGGACAAGCAGAGGGCAGCCAATTCCTGTAGCACCTAAGGCTTGTGATACCGCACTTAGCAGAGGGAGCCCAGTGCAGAGCTGTGTGCACGCACAGGAGTCTGACACACCTGGGCGTCCAGCCTCCACACAAAGGCTGGCCCCACAGCCTGTGCAGCACAGACCTTGCAGTCTGCCCCAGGAAGGGGATAATGAGCTGCGCCTTACTCTGAGCAGTAGCGTGATTGAGTCCCCATGTAAAAACAGTATTGATTTTGATGGGAGCTTTGACAGAGTATGGATGTTGAAGGGCTGCCAGGTTTGGCCGTTAATCTTCAGGATTGCTTCTTTCTGCTTGGCTGAGCATATGCCTAATGTTTGCTGTCCCCTGTGTGAAGAATTTAGGAACTGTCAATATCTCAGTTGATGTAGGTAACACTAAACATAGTGGGAGCGAGAGGCACATTTGAGTCACTTCTGCTGAGCCCTGGTGCTTATGCTGGGGTAACTGAGGAAGTCACTGCCTTCTTCTGTCCCCATGCTAGAGCCTATTGACTTAAAAATACAACAGCAAAACCTCTAGGGCACCCACTCCTCTCAAATGCCAGCTGAGATACAGGGTGCTTGTAGCAAGATCATGCTCACTGTTCCATCTGCGGCCTTTGCTGTGTGGTGGTCCCCTGCCAGTGCCAACCCGGGCGCGTTCTGCCAGGGCCCTGGTGAGCAGTGGCCGCCTGAGGCCCCACAGATGGGCAGTGGTGTGGGGCCTGCGCTGCGGGGTGCCAGGAACCTGGCGCTGCCCTCAGGCCTTGCAGTGTGCTCGCTGCTCCTGGAGGTGAACCCCAGTGCATCAAGAGACAGGGCAGCCTGCTTGGGGGCATCTTTGGAAGCTGTTTCCTGCATCTGTCCTAGAAAGTGTACCATGGGTGCTCTGTTTTGGTGAGAAGGAGGCATTTCTCCCAAGCACTGGTGCTCGGTTGCAGCAGCTTCTGCTGAGTGCCTGGAAAAACTACTAAGTGCTGCGCCTGCATTAACAGGTTCATCAAATGTTTAAGGTCAAAAAGACCACTGGAGGGGGTGATTCTGTTTTATTTATTTATTTGTCAAGGAATGCCTGCCATTTTTGTCAGAACTGTAGCTGACAACGCAAATTCTGGCCGCACTGCCTCAAGACAGCACAGAAGATTAATGCTTGGAATATGCTAAGCTCTTGAAAAAATGTAAAGATAATATCAGAAAAGTAATTCAACATGTCCCCGGAGCTCTTAACCACAAGTGATGACATACTAATCTTTGGGGAAACACAGCACCGGTGCTGGCAGCCTCTCAGAGCAGCACGAGCGTGCCGCAGTGCAGAGGGTGCAGAGCCGGGGCTGAGCTTGGAGGAGGATTGCACGATGTTCTCCCAGAAGCTGAAAAGCCGTCGGCACACCAAAGGAAGCTCTTCTGGCTGACACTGCGGGGATGCGCTCCTAGCAGCTCCTCAGAAGTTTCACCATGACCCCAGTCACACGCATCCTGTTCCCACTTCCAGTTCTGCTGCAGCACTGCGGCAGGGCCATCAAGGGGGACCATGCTGACAGCACTGAGGTCAAGAATGCATGTTTTTCCAAGAAAAACTTATTTTCTTTCTTTCATGCTGGAGTGTGCTATGGAGGAAAAACAGACCTGCAATGACTGGCTTCAAAGTCAAGGCCTCTAGAAGCAAGGCCACTGATTTTTGTTGCAGCAGAGCAGTTTCTGCTGTCTTTGCTTAAGCTGGTGAGAGGCTGCGCTATCCGAGCTGATGAAGCTGACTCTTGGAATGAATGCACAGGTTAAGAAGAAAGGTGAAATAGGCAAACCAGAATGTCCCTACCCAAGCAAAAAAAAAATGCTAGAACTTTTAAGCTGGGCAAGATGATCATGAGAGATGGAAAATGTCCTAAAATTCCAATTGAAAAAAAGGAACTCTGCTGTTTTGGATTCTGAGCCTTTACAGCACAGTAAAAACTTGTGACTTCAGAAGTTTCTGGCCCTAATACTCACAGGTCTTGCTTGCTTGTTTCTTTAAAGAAAGCTGAAATGTTTGTAAGTTGACTCCATCTGCTGGGCTTCACACATGGTATTAAGTTTCATGATGCGCAGTTTTGCCCACTCACAGTTATATCTTAAGTTGAGCTCGCCAGCCAGCGAGGGAGGAGTTTCCATGAGCTGTGAGATTAGGACCATAAAACTGACTAACTCAAGGAAAGAAAGTTACCTGGCAATATTTCAAATATACCCGCTGGATCAGGGGTACTATATAGCATCAAGGAAAAGAATACTTCATTTTCAAAGCTATCCCTGTGGTTTCATAAGCTTTTGCCTCCACCAGAAATACAAGAAGCAATAAAAGAAGACATGCTTCTAAAAGTTGTAATAGATCTGGAGGGAGCACAGATGGGGCAGATGATTACAGCGCTGAACTCTCTGCTATGGAAATGGACATTTCTGAATAAAAAATTTCCTTCAAAATTTAACAATGAGGTTACAGCTCCTGAGACTGCATAGTGCTGACCAATACAACTTTTCTGCCATGGCTTTCTTTGGGAATTTCAATAAAAATATCAAAATGGTAGCAATACATTTCTTCCAGAGTCTCTCTGGGCTTCAGGCTCCAAATTGTTCACAACCTCTGTGTGCCAGGACAGCTTTGTGGAGAAGCTCCTCCTCCCAAGAACCTCTTGAGAGCAAAGCATCCTGTGAGGAAAAGAGTTAAGAAGTCTCTTCAAGCATTGTAGTGCTTCAGCCATCAGACTGGAAATTCATTATAAAAAGCAAGCAGCCTGATTTAAAATCTTCAAGTGGGTGGCTTTAAATTATTCAAAATGTTGTATTACAAATCCAGCTGAGTCAATTCTAATTTCAACAAAAAATTCAAAGGACCATAAATTATCTGCCTGGCATTACATGATTACCTCAAAAACTTTAATGACTAAAAAACGTTTCCCTGTAAAATTGCCAGATAAATTAGAAAACCTAAATCGTTTCCATAGCATGTTTCAATCGTTGCAGCAGACATTCAAAACTGAAAAAATCCCCCAGACAGGTTCTTTATCTTCAGTATTTTGCAGCACCCAAAATACAACACGCCTCTTGTTGTTCTTCTCATGTACCAGTTCTAAATCGCTAATCATTACACTCTGACTGTTTGTGTGCTTAAGAACTGCTCATCAACAGCCGTTCTCTATGCCTGGCTGCTAAAAAATGTTTGTTTGCAGTTGCCCTTGAGCTCTGACCTGTGCCGTTTGCCATGCATTTCTTCCTGTGCAGGAAGGCAGAGCATTAATACCCTGTTCAGGTAACACGGAGAGAACAGTGACACACTGGCATAATTAAATAATGTCATCAGGCTCTAAAGTGTACTCCCTACAGTGATGCGCCACATGAGAAACCTCCTAATACGACACCTACGGGTTTCTTCCACAAAACTGACTTTACTGAAACGTATTCCATTAGGAGAGCTGAAGTTTAATGGGGAAATCATTATCTTATTATATTGGTATTTCATGGGTAACGTGGGATGAATCTTCTGCCCACTGGATCCTGTTGCACTTTTTTTCAGCTCAATTAAAGAACTGAGCTGTCTCCTCCAGCAATGGCCTCACCACATGAGTGCAAGGCCACCATGGCCCAGCCTCAGCAGTGTGGGAGCTTAGTCGGTTTCTGAATACGATGTGGGTTTTGTATCTCAGAGGTTCCTCCCAGCTCTCTCCTCAGTTTTTAGCAGCCGTTTGGGGTGCGATCCAGCAGCGGAGTCTCAGATACTAAACTGGGCCTGTCTCTGGCAGGTCCATGCCACGGTCGTAACCCTGAGTGCCGCTCCCATCACACCGCTGTTACCACAGCCATCAGCACCATGAAGTCCCCGTCTACCTCATGCCGCTTCTTGCAGTCAGGCTTTGTTGTGTTTTGCCAGTCCTCGCTCCAGTTCCTTGCCTCTCCTTTACTATTTTTTTGCTGCTGATCGCTGCTATCCCGGCTGTGGCATTCGGGCATCAAGCAGCTCAAAGAAGCTGTCTGCCCCATTGGACAGCGCTGCTCCCATTTGTGCTGGTTGCCTGGTAACAGCTGTTATAACTGAAGTTGCAAAATTTTCAGCAAAGAAAGATCGCCGTGCTCCCAGCAGCCTCGGCTTGAGCAGAGCCGCACACGGGGCTGGAATTTTCCACCGGCTGGGGCTCTGCCAGCCCAGTCTCCCGCTGTCCGCTTGGAGAGCTCGAACAAAACCAGCCGGCCGCCTCAGTGTCCGGCGTGTCTGCAGAAAGCCTGCAGCACCTGCACGCCTCAGCCCCTCCGCTCGCTGCGCTCCCATGGGTGCGAGCCATTTCCTGAGCCCGCGGCTGGCTGCGGGCCCCGGAGGAGTTCGCTGTGGCCGGAGGATGATCCTGGATCTCGCATGGCCACAGATGGGTTCCTCTGCCTCTGCCAGTGCTTCTCACCCTGGAGGGCCCCGTTTTGAAGATAAATGTGTTTCCAGTTACTGCAAGCCTAGGGACTGTGTGCATTTAGGAGAAGAGGCAGAGGGTGCTTGTGGGCGGGCGCACCCTGCTCGCTGCCTTCGGGGACACCCATGAGGTTGTGCACATCCATGCGCATGGAACGGTGCAGGCGGAACCGCTCAGGAGCTGGCCTCCCCACTCTGCCTTCACAAGTTGGGAAACCAAGCCACAGTTTGGGAAACCAAAGGCACCCAGAACCCTGCAGGAATGTCAAATGCGCTACAGGGCCCAAATGATAGATGCTGCAGAAAGCTGTGTGGAAACAGATGAAAACTGAATTGTTAACCTTGTAAGGAAGCATCCATAGTGTAGAAGTCATGGTGAAAGAGAGGAAGATTTCATGGGCTGGTTGCAGTACCAATAACAAATTTCATGCTTTGTTGAATTAATTGAAAAGCATCTAAAAACACCGATAACATTACTTCGTAGCATTAATAATGATTATTCAGTGTTGAGAGTTATTTAAGGATGAATCTAAATACAAACAAAATCAGTATGACCGGATCAAAATCTATTTTTAAAAATTCAAATGAGCTGTTGAAACAGCGAGGAAAAGAAATCAGCATGTGTTTGTTTGTTTGCTTTTTTCCTTATGGAATTAGTGGGTGTATTTTTTTCCCAAAGACTAACAGAGGACAAAAAGAGCATTTTGCCATCAATTTAATACATTCAATAATCCATTCTGGAGGGGTGAGATGCTTTTCCTAGTGCCAGCATGAAAGCTTCCCCTCCATGTTTATAAATGTGCACAGAGAGCAGCAAAGGGCAGTGTGTGTAGGTTTAGCTGCTGAGCTTCTTGGGGCAATGTCCTTAGCACAGGGAGAAATCGCTGAGATTTTCAAGCCTCAAAGAAAACCAAATTTAGCTGTTTTGGGGAAGTGGCAGATATGCTCTGGTGCTTCCCAAACTGCAGGCATCGTGGCTGGGTTGAAGGTTGTGCAAGCCAGGCTCTTCCTGTGTGAGACAGAAGAAAAGATGGAGGAAAATGAGGGAGAGTGATGGGAATGGGCAACGCTGAAGGATATTTCCTTAAATTGCCATGCTCCTCAATCATTTCTTAGATATAATAAAACTAAATCATGTGTAAGATTTTATTTTCGATCCTTATTGATCTCTGCAATTTGTGTAAACACATTGGGGCAAAATAATTACAGCTGGAAAACATTCTTTATTATTAAGCAGCATGTCTTATTTTAAATATCAATATTATGGCCTCCAGCTTCAGCTTTACATCAACTAGAACAATAAGTGCTGTTTCCTCTATTTCTTTTTGAGCAGATCCAGCACTTGGTAAATACTTAACTTTTGCTAAACAAACACAATCTTGTTTTATTTTCTGAAAATCCCTTCAGCTAACAAGAACATTATTTGCACTTCACCCCCAAATATCAGCTTCCCCTTTCTCATCCCGATTAAATGATAGCAAAGGGAAAATACTGTTAGCCTTAAACGTAAGATCAAGTAGAATGAGTGATAAGTTTGTTCTGCAGAGTATTGTTGTTCTGTTTCTTTTTGTTTTTCCCTTCCTAGCTGTGTGGTTTCGGCCCCGGCCGGCCCTGCTGTGTGGCAGCTGGGGCTGGCTGCCTGCACGTTTGCCCTGGGGGATGCGCAGTGAGTCAGCAGCATGGGAACCTCTTCAAAGAAAGTGTTGGAAGAGCCCGTGACAGGGGCAGTTCCCACTCGAAGCAGTGACTTCAGTAGGAAATGATTTTCTTCCCTAGTGAAGGAAATATCAGCTTGTTACTGGAACAAGGGGGAAAGCTGTAGCTGGAAGTCTTGGATCTGTTTATTTACTGCTGTGGGATTGTGTAGCTGCGGGACTGGGTACCTGCAAGTCCTACAGGTGCCACAGCTCAATAGCCCTGAGCGTGCACTTGTCAGGTACAGAGCGGTGCCCAGCGGGTCAGAAAGCTGAACTGTTTGTCTCGGTCTCAGTAAGCCCTCAGGACCTTCTGGGTGTGGCTGAAGTTTCTCCCCTTTTGTCTATCCATGTGCTTACGTGCTTTGCTGACACCAATTGTTCTTAATAGTGAGGAGAAATACAGTGCATAGCTGCCCAGTTAGTGAGCAGTTACGTGCTTCTGTCCAGCTCAGAGCATCAAAACAGTATTTTTCCCAGCAGAGAGGGTGAGCATAAACTGCAGAGCAGAGGGGAGGGTCAGGGCTGCCTGCTAGCCCTGCGCTCACACAGGGAAAGGCAGCACCGGGTTCTCATGGCAGGGAGCAGCCAGCAGCACTTGGAGGGCAGCAGGGGCTCAGGGCACCGCGCCAGGCACTTGGAGAGCTGGAATTTTGTTTGCCACGCAGGTGGGCTGAGGCGGGCTGAGCTTGTCGTGTAGCTGGCAGAAAGCTGAGAAATCCCCCAGGAGGAAGGGTGTGAGAAAGCGACTGAGGACTGTGCACAAAGGCTGTGAGGTGTGACCAGAATGCAGTACTGATGAGAGGGAAGCCGAGTTCTCATCTACTCCACCTGTGAATTCCCACCAAGGTCAGTTCGAGAAGGCCTAAATGACAGGAATATCTGAAAACCACTCGCAGGGTAATTATTGTCAAAAAGCCTCAAGATTTGGGGTGGCTGAGGAGTTACGCAGTCTGAGTGTATATCACCAGAGCAAATCCTATTAGAAGTAGATGAAACTACAAGAAGGCGATAGCTGCAGTGTAAAACCCTATTCGAAGACTGATGTAATGTAATTTTCCATTGCAGGGCAGGAGTGAAACTTTGAGCTATTGTCTAAAGAAAGAAAGAAACTCTGGCCCTCTGGGCTGCAGTAGAACGGATAGTTAAAAAAAAAAAAAAAAAAAAAAAAAAAAAAA
>VXAV01004763.1:0-52985 GCA_013399715.1 Alectura lathami
CAGCCTGATCCAGTGGGTGGCAACCAGCCCATGGCAGGGTGGGCTTTGAGGTCCCTTCTGACCCAAGAAATGCCATGATTCTATGGTTCTATGAAATAATTGTGTGAGATTTAAAATGCTGGCTTATGGCTCCACACTGATAAGCAAGCACAAAACGTACAGCAGCAGTAGTCAGAGGGTGTACTTAGCATGAATCAAAGAGTTTAATGCTTTGCAAAACTATTAATTGTCCCGAGAACTTTGTCAGTCCACAAAGATGTCTCATCCCTGGCATGACTGACAGTCAGGAATTGCAGAACAATAAAACCTTGATCCCAGACATGCAGAGGTTTACAGCAGTATCATGACACAGACAAGTAATCCCACAGCTATGAGTAAAATCTGCAGTAGTGGTGTGCACTACTGATCTCCAACTGGAGCACAGATGTGCTTGTGGGAAGCATAGTGTATCGACTAAGCTTTTTCAGACCCTCTCGTCCTGAAAGCCACAGGAAAGTGAGACGAAGAAGAGAGGAAGAAGCGTTCTCTCAAAATGTAACCACCTACACTGGTCTTACAGATGGGAAAGGGCTTCTCTCCAGCTGCATAAATGAGTAACTTGAGAGCCAGGTCAGGGGACTGTGACGTCTGGCTTTGATGGAGCATTTTCTTCCTGCAGTTCCAGCATCACTAGAACCAGCCTTGCCTGCAGGTTATTTTGTGAACATGCCTGAGATGCTGTATGCAATATGTGTTTCTGAAACCTACTGACACAGCAATGTGAAGGGTCAATGTCACTTTGCTAACATAATCAAATTCGTCTGAGGTTGAGCCTGAAGGGACTGTTAATACAGCACAGTGTAAGCAGGAGACAAGTCCTTACAAACCTATCTTGCGTGTACATAAACATCTCTTGTGCTCAGGTGCTGGCTGGTAAAAACCCATTACAACCCTTTCCACTGGCTGCTCTATGTTTTGGAGACAACAAAATTTTGTTTGCAGACGCAGCGATGGGTTTAAGGCAATGAGGAGGAGGTTTTACATCAGCTCTTCCAGCTGCTGCTGTTGAAGCTAAGCTTACACTGGGAGTGCTCATACTGAATTATTGCCATTCCCACGTGGCTCCGCTGTGGGGATGCTCAGTGAAAACTGTTGTCACACTGCCATGATGGGAACTGGGAAAAGCTACTACGAGTTGACAGGCTTGGTGTATTCCTGACAGCCCTGATTTAAAAATAAGTAAATCAAAATCAAGGTACAATGGTAGCTCAGTTGTGCTTAGGCCTGTTTGTGCTAGGAGAAGCTCTTCCAGTGGAACTTCACCATGGACAGTGAAAATAAATGTTTCCCATCAAGCGAGGAGGCCCTCACCTCTGTGAGACTGTTTCAGAAGCTGGGGTGTGTAAGTCTCTAATGAAGAGCGAAATCAGTTCTCTTTTTCACCTTTGAGGAGAAAACACAACAAGAGAGGTACTGTATTCTGTCTGACACTACATTTCAAACAAACACATAGTTTCTTCAGTGTGATAGGGGATGTTGGCCTTTTGCCTGCCTTTGTGCTAACAGAAATCATTAATTTCTCATAATATGTATTTAATGCCTTTCCTGATCCCAGTTGTTTCTCTCTCCCTTCTTGCAGAGAAGCATTACTGGGCAGGTAGGAACTGGTTATGGCTCAACTGTGATGCTGAATGAATGCAGCTTAGTCTAAGGTGATGCACGAACTTTTGGATGCTGAGCTCAAAGCCCTGTGATTTAACAGAACAAATCACAATTTGGTGTGGCTTGCTGTATTATGTTAGTGGGTAATTAGTAATTTTGTCTGTCTGTTTTCACTGTGCTGTGGTGTTGCACTGAGTGTTTAGTTGGGAAGATGAGACTTGCAGCTGTCATTTATGGGAGTTTCAGGAGAACTGTTGGTGACTGCAGGTTGTGTGTGGCACTGTATTTCATAGCCAAATCGGAGGCATTCATCTTTGAAAAGCCTGTCTTCAAATAATTAACATCCACAAGTAGTGAAAAACCACCTTTTTTCCTTCTTTCCTTTATCTTTTTTCCTCTAGACTTTGATTAATCTTTGACTTTCAAAATATATAAGAAAGGACCCTGAACTGTCGTAATGGTTGTTACAGGAAAATCTCTTTGGAGGACCAGATATTCAGTGGTGTAGGACGTTATAAAAATTCCATTTCACTTAAAAGCTGGCATAGTAGAACAGGTACAGGCCAGAGCCCTCAGAGCACATTGCATTAGTGTTAGCTGGCTCTGGATTGTGCTTTCCAAGGGAAGGTCTCAATCATCCCCAGTTACCCTGCTAGCCCTGCTTATCTCTCTAATATTCAGGGGCCACATTAGCCCTCCGGGGGAATACGGTTAGGTCATGCTTTGAACTCTTTTGCTTCCCCATGGCAGTGGCTCTCTCACTCCCCTGAGCTGCTCACTGATCTTCCCTTGTCCACAGCCCCCAAATCCCCTGCCTTCACCCTGTGTCACTGGGAGAGCAACCCCCCTCCTGGCATCCTCTGTGCAGCCGCGAGTGAGATGTGCTTTTCACCATCCATCCATCCATCCCTGTGTCAGGTCTGTATGATGGTGAGGCCACAGCACAGTGTTTGGGAGGGGGATGTGGAGATACAGGCGGAGGCAACATGCTTGCCTGGAAGATATTGTGATCAAGTGCTGCTGAGGAGTGAGAGACTAGGGTGGAAAGAAAAACCTGACATGCCACCTGATGTTCTTTAGTCATCTGCTGACATTTGCCACCCTGCCGGGGAATCTGGGTCCTCAAGTGGCCCATCCCTGCACACCAAGTGCCGCTGCCCTCCTCTGTGATGCAGACAGGGACGGCAGCCAGGACGCAGGCACCAGCTGTGCGCATTGACTCCGTGTTGTGTATTGAGCAACCGAGTGCCCCTTGTCATCTCCAAACTTTGCTTTACTTTTCTTAGGCCCTTCTACAGGTCACTGTCGCTTCTTAACCTAGATGTGGCCTACACCTGCTGTGTGTGGTCCTGCTAGAGCAGGGACTTCGATGAGAGAGCCTCCAGAGGTCCCTTCCCACCTCCTGTGATTCAAGGAGTCAGTGTTTCTTCTCCTGGTGCAGCATATCAGTAGCAGATAAACGTGGCATTGTCCTCTTTTGGTTCTACTCTACCAAGCCATAAGCATTTACAAACTTTATGTAGTGTTCCAACATTTTATTTGCTGCAAAATGAGAGGATTTGCTGTCTGGAAGGGAAGTTGTATTAAAAGGTTAATTCAGTTTTTCTGTTTAGGAAGAATGAAAATTTTGTGTATAACAGATTTAATATACCGGGCAAACAAGTGGAAAAACATAACAGAAACAATATACAATGAAAACTATTTGTTTTTAAGGGACCTCTGCACAGATGGTATCTAAAATATTATGACTGTACATTATGCAGATTGGCTTTGACCCTGAAATGATTTTAAACATTGTTTTAGTAAGATTTTGCAGCTGATTTCAGCAAGTGTAGCTTAGGAAACACATCAAAGCCTCAGAGAATCTGTATTGAAGCACTTCAGACAATATCAGAAAAGTTTAAAATTGAAGATAGAAAATGCCTAGCCAGTTACCTATTTTATTCAGGTGGGTAAAACAGGATGGCTTCCCATCAGCGTTTGTGAGTACGCTGAGCAGAGTATTTCCTGGATGCAATTCTTCAGTTTCCAGAGATTTAGGTTCAGACAGCAGACTGTCTTAGCTGATAAAACAGGTGAGGTCCACAGGAACATTGAGACAATCACTCAAAAAAATGTCACAGCAAATATGCTTAGAGGACAGCAGCTGTCAAATAAATGAAAAAACCTTGTCTGCAAAATTAAAACTATAACAAACCAATGACTGCAGCACTTGTCCAGCAGGAGTTCAGCATTGTGCAGTCGTTGGATAGTCACAGCATTGTTCACACTTCAGTCTCAGTCCAGCAAAGTCTCTAAGTACATACTTAAACACGGTGTTATTGATCTTGCAAGAATCACTCACCAGCTTAAAGGTAAGCATATGCATAAGTACATCAGGAATTCAGCTCACCACCGTGATTCATAAGTGACTCTGAAACAATGCATGACAGCAGCAGAGGGCTAAATCATAGATCAACGAAAACAGATTTTCCAGCAGAATAATAATAATAAAAAAAAAGGTTTCTTAGAAAAAAATGAAGGAATGAACTAGATATTTCTTAGTCACCACAGCCACAGATGGAAGAAAAATTGCTATTAGCTATCTATTGATAACCACACAATTCACAATCATCCCACCTGCATTATGTGAAACTATGCTGATGCCTTTCAGAAAGTATGAGGAGGAAAACGCAGCTACTAGCAGTTCTAAAAACAAATGTGGGAAGTAGTCTGAAAGAGATTTAGATGTGATTCAGAGTAATTTGAGGATTTTCTTTGAATGTTTATTGTAAGCATCTTCTTAATTCTTTATAATTTATATTTAAAATGAACCTCTTAAAACCTGCTACCCAATGCCAGTCCCATGGATGAGGCAAGTGTAACTTCCTAATAAGCAGGTGGCTAGACACAGGAAAGCGTCCAGACGGGTTTGGATATCCCTGGAGAAGGAGACTCCACAACCTCTCTGGGCAGCCTGTGCCAGTACTTTGCCACCTTCACAGTAAAGAAGTTCTTTCTCGTGTGCAGATGGAACTGCCTGGGTTCAGTTTGTGCCCATTGCCACTTGTCTTGTCATTGGGTATCACCCAAAAGAGCCTGACCCCATCCTCTTGGTAACCACCCTTGAGATACTGATAAGAATTGATGAGATCTCTCTCAGTCTTCTCTTGTCCAGGCCAAACAGCCCCAGGTCTCTCAGCCTTTCCTCATAAGGGAGATGATCCAGGTCCCCGCTCATCTTTGTAGCCCTCTGCTGGACTCTCTCCAGCAGTTCCCTGTCTGTCTTGAGCTGGGGAGCCCAGCACTGGACACAGTGCTCCAGATGTGGCCTCACCAAGGCAGAGCAGAGGGGGAGGAGAACCTTCTTTGGCATGCTGGCTAGTAATGCTAGTATGGACACTTTCTAGATGGACCCTGAAGGAAAGGAAGCCTGGGAAAGGCACAAGTTTTCTGTGGCAGGTCAGAGAACTGATACAGATCTGATAGCTCTCAGCCAGCAGCCTTTCCACAGCAGCATTTCCAACACAGCGAGAAGAGAACGCTGAGCTGCTGCTTGTGGATAGAGCAAAACACAGCAGGCATTTTAATGGATGGCCTTCCTCAGGGGAGCTGAGGAGGCCATGTCACTATCCAGCAGGCCCAAGTGGGTGACGGAGGTGCTGCACAGCCTGTGACTGTGGGAAGCGGTGTCTAAACCAAATCTGAACTTCTGTATCTGGGTTGCTTCCATGGCCAGAAGGCCATTAAATGATTATCCGGAGAAAAAATTGGAAATTCAAACCTCTAATTTTCAATGGCTGTGGTAAAAACATACATGTGAGAGGAGAGGGACTTTCCTCAAGGCATATGGAGGCACGCATGGATGGCAGATCTCATTTAGAAACTTGGAGCACCGAAACCCCTTGTGTTCACCAATGACTTTGAAAGTGATTTGCACTATAATAGCATTAAGAAGTGCCGAGAGAAATCAAGCACTTATTGTTAGTGCTGCAAGAGCAGAGAAGGAATGCATTTCTTTCCTTTTGTGTTATATAAATAAACGCACAGAGGAATGATGGTCCCTGACCCGGGGAACAGATCGTCACGGTGCAAGCACACAATCAGAAGCTGTTCTCTGCAGTAACCCCAGTCCACACAGACAGAGGGGAATACAGGCACAAGGGGATGTAATAGCTTTCCCTGTGACACTAGGCAGAGCCCTGGTAGAGCCCACGTGTCCTGATACCCCACAAAACAAAGATAAAGTGGCATGTGGATGGGAGGGATTTTCCTTGGCTTAAAACACAATGACATCAAAGACTGTGAACTAATTTGTGTTTTGTCAACTAGATGAAGATATTAGGTTAATGCTTTTTGTTCCTTGACAGAATGTTTTAATCAGTTAACAGAATTAATTGTGTTGACATAATGGATTTATTGTTTCAACAGAATGCCTGTCTGTCTTCATGCAGGGAAAAAGGGATTTGACCAAACTAATGCTGATATCAGGGGATTTTTATACAGCTGAATTATCAAGCTGATAAAATGCCACTGGTGCAGAAGAGAACATGAAGGAAAGCAAAGAGTCAATAGCCCAGAGGCATTGGTGCTCACAAGATGAGCACAAAGAATATATTAGATTTTACAGTTCCGGTGGCTTCTTGTGATGAGCAAGGTGCTACCAACGTAGACCATATGCTCTGACAGACCCCTGCCTGCCAAGGGGAAAGACCTCTTCCAGGGAATCTGCCAACTCCGCCTACAGACTAGATTTGTGAGCAGGCGAAGCACTGACCAGCCCCGCTCCGTCCCTGCTGCTGAGGCCATATTTCTGCATGTCCCCGGGGCAGAACAGGGGGCTGGAGCAATGAAGAGTGAACTATGGTGGTGGTGAATACCCCCACAAAATCCAACTGAGAAGCATACTGCTTGCTGTGTGGAGGATTTCTAAGAACACTGCGTATAGAAAGTGCCAATTTTTTGCTGCCCTGTGCAAGCTGCTTGTGTTTGCATCAACACATGAAAATTGGTTGTGCCCCTTCAGCACCTTTGAGGCAGCATTCCCCAGACCAACCTGGGAGCTTTATGTTTAGGAAGAACCATAAAACTGCTGTGCTTGCACCCAAGAAGAGGGTTAGTTGCATTAATGTGCTAAGAAATGTACAGCACAGCCTGTCCACGTTGAGCTTGCCCCACACTGAGCTCTTGGTCTCGGCTTGGGGTGGAACCAGACGGGAGGACGATGGTGGTGATGTGCAGCCCCAGGGAGGACAGAGTCAAGGGGAAAACACAACAGGGATGAAAAGATTAGAGAACAAGAGAGGTGTAAGTAATACATAGTTGAGTAAAGGAGATGAAATGGTAAGAAAGCAGAGACCCAAAGACCTTGTGTATAACCCAAACCAGCAGCTGCACCGAGGACAGGAGCTGGAGGCCAGCTCGGTATCGAGCAATGCTATCACTGCAATCAGACAGGCAAGTTGCTAGACAGATGGCCCACGGCAACTATAGACTGACCTGATTTACCCACGTGCTTGCTGGGGGGCTGGGGGGCTCTTGCTTTGCTGTGCCATTTTCATTGCCAGAACACTTCACCTTGGTATTTTGAGAATATACCAGGGAGAAACACACAAAATGGCTGCAACATGTAAACACATTCTGCAGCCAAGAGTGAGTGGTAGGGATTTCTGTTTCTTTCTCTCTGCAATAGCTGTCTTTTATTTCCTGGATTTTTTTTTTTTTTGAATAAACCATACAGACATGAACAGTGTTTCCTTTCTTTTTCAGTCGGACTTGCTTGCAGTCCAGCCCTGGGGGAGGAAAACGTTGGAAGCAAGCAGCGCCTACTCACTGATGTGTCCTTTAGAAGGAGATGCGCTCTGCTCAGGAGCTGACACCACTCACGAGTGCTGCCGTGAATTCGATAACAGAAGGCGAGGAGTGTCTGTGAAGAGAAATAATTGCGGCAGCCGATGCAATGAATTGAAGGAAATTAAGTCAAAGTAACTGAATGTACATGAAAGAGCTCTTAATCTTCAGCCACTAGAAGAGGCTGCAAATAGTTTTGACATAAACACTGAATAAAAATGGGAATATGGAGTTTTCTTTTTCCTTAAAAAGAGAGTCCTCTGGCATGAAAACTTGTAGTGATGTGGAATAGACAACAATCTTCCTCAGCGGAGGGGTTTAAGGGGAAGATCTCTCAAAGTCACTTCCATTTTTTCTGATTTGAGCATAGGGGAAGGGGGCTTAGCCCTTGGACAGGTGGAAGAAAGAGATTGTCGTGTTCCCGAATGCCTTTTCTCTGAAATTCTGCTGACATGAAGTGGCACAGAGCACTGAAGCTCTCTCCTCAGCACCCTGCCTTATTTCTGCCCAAACAGAATCGTAGAATCAGGGGTAATAGAATTAAACAAAACATGACAAAATAAACTGGGGGACATTACATCATCTGCACTGAGATTAGCCTTTGGAACTGAAAACCCTATAATCATTGGACTGGGAGACTTTTTCTGTGCTTCTACATGGCTGGAAGCAATGTGACCCAGCATTCTTCTGTTTGGTTTATTTACATACCTTCATCGCCCAATGCTTTTGTTTTGTTTTCTTTTATTTTGGATGCATTGTAATTGGTTCTGTTTGTTGTCATTAGGACCTGAAGTGATCCAGTACTTACCTGTGGGCTGACGCACAGTCAGTCACGCAGTCCTTCAAACATGGTTTGTGGCACTTTCCCCAGAGCCAGCGTGGCTTTCAGTGCTTGACTTCCTGTTTTGTCCTATTTCGTGCAACTCCAGCTGCCTTGGGTTGTGGGAGGGGTACTTGGGTTACACAGGTCACCTTGAGCTTGCGGGGTCCTTTGGCAGGGGATACCTGCCCAGCACTACCTTAGATTCTTGGAGGAGAAAAACTGACTTTACAGCTAAATCTGGGTGGGCCACCAGCGATGCCCAGGCCCTGCTGGGTTAATGTACCCCAGATGAAGGCTACCTCATGGGACTGGTGCTCATCGAGTTCCCCTGTGTCTCACTGTAACCCTGGGGATGATTTGGGGTGAGACAGGGTGAAGAGCTTTGCTTCTCCCTGATTAATTTGGAATTGCACATTTGACTGAATTTTTTGAGACATTGCATTATATTTGTTTCTATTTCCTCCCTTTTTCCTCAAATATAAGTTAGTTTTCTTGTCAAAGCTCTTATTGCCCATGAGAAAGAGGAAAAAATCATGCCTGCTGAAGTGACAGGGCAGATTTATTTTCGTTTATGGGAGCCAGAAATAGACCAAGTGTGATAAAAGCTACCTATTCTGTTTCACATTATAACAGATTAGGAGCATGCATATGGTCAGGTCACTCATCTCAGCTACAGGGAGGAAGCTTCTGGCTGAGGGAGCAATAATTTCAACCGTTCACATTGAATCAGCGGTTGCACAAACACTATACACAGATTTCACTTTATTACACAGTGCTGAGCATCTACTTCTGAGAAATCTGGCCCTCGGAAGGTATTGTCAGCACCATATCCAGCGAGAACAGAAAATAAATTTAGTGTCATATTCAAAGTTACTAATCGTACTTGAGACTTTATACTAGGAATGGTTTGGCTTCATTACGCATTTTTTACATGTGTTTTCCCTGTCACTCTATATTATCTTTATTACACAGTTTGTTGTCTTTATTGTTTTTATTTGACACACAATCAGCAGAGAGAAACTGCCATAAGAATGACTAAAGCTTTGGTAGGAAGAAGGAGAGACTGTCTTTGCATCTAGCGTTTGTGCAGAACTGAGACCGATTGAGGTCTGACACAGAAAAGGGGCTTTCAGGTGCAACTGCCAGATAAATATGAGAGAGGGTGTCCCATGAGCAGCACAACTAATGAGGCCTCTGTCTCCATTAGC
Organism: Alectura lathami; assembly: GCA_013399715.1. Taxonomy (NCBI): domain Eukaryota; kingdom Metazoa; phylum Chordata; class Aves; order Galliformes; family Megapodiidae; genus Alectura; species Alectura lathami. The sequence continues at coordinate 9,502 of VXAV01004763.1, forward strand.
TGAGTTTCTTGTAGGCTTGTGTCCTTAAGCACTTTTGCATGTGATAATAACCTCTCCTCCCTGCACATGCTCCTGTACCACCACGAAGGGCAAGAGACAATGCACGCAGAGGCTAGGCAGGGACCCTGCTTGCTGATGGGCAGGGGAGGATGTGCTGGCTCCTTGGACAGGCAGCTGCTGCCAGGTGGAGGGCGGCTGAGCTCTGCCCACCTTTCCCACAACGGTGACAGAAATTTGGGTCAAACTTCTTCACCAGATTTTCATTTTCATGAAGAATGTTAATTTTTAGTTTTAAATGTTTCTGTCAAATATCACAGCAACTGGCCAAGGACTTGGTTAGGGGGGACTGGGGGAGCTGTCACACAGTTTGATGGATGGATGGATAGGCAGTGCAACCGCGTAACCGCATTTCCTCGGGGAACAGAGAGCAGCAATAATGGGCAGATGTTAAGTAGCTGCTGCTAATACATGGTAGCATGCAACTATTCATATTGTGGATGGGAAATAGGATGCTGTAAAATAATAAGTGATCTCAGATAATATATTTACATCTATATGGTGGAGTCCTTCAGCTTTTTCTTTGTAAACAAGAAAATGGAAGGAAAAGTGCTCAAGAAGAGAATTCACAGGAATATGTTCAGAGTATGTTTCTATATTTGCAGATGCACAAAAGAAATCTGTAACACTGACTACATCACAGTCTGTTGAATTCTGCCTTGAGTAACCTAAACTCTATTCTCAATTAAATCTTGGAGAACTGATTATCCTTGCTGAGATGTTGAGCACAGGAAGGCTATGACCTCAGTTGTCTGGCCCACTAAAATTCCTTGATTCCTCAGCTGTAGATAGCAATGAGGTGACCTAGAAAAAGTTTACCAATGTTCCTAATTTTGAATGCTTTCTGAAAATAGCTTTCTCTGTAGCTCTTCACTGAGGATATTCACAAAAAGTCAGTCAAAGCTTTCATTATTTCCTATAAACTTTGCAGATTTTTTTTTGACTCAGAGGGTGGTGGGACACTGGCACAGGCTGCCCAGAGCAACTGTGGGTGCCCCATCCCAGGACACGTTCAAGGCCAGGCTGGATGGGCCCTGGGCAGCCTGATCCAGTGGGTGGCAGCCAGCCCACGGCAGGGGTTGGGGCTGGGTGGGCTTTGAGGTCCCTTCTGACCCAAGTCATTCTATGATTTTATTTTATGTTTCTATGACAGAACCAACACAACATCACCTCTAAAACCTAAAGGGTAACTACAGCCTACTTCAAAACACCAATTAAATCAAATGGAAAAAAATCCAAAACCTCATCAGATTTTGGAGTAGACTCTATGTTCCGAACTAAGACTCCATGAGAGGAAAACTATACATCCTGCCGTCCTTGGCTAATCATCTGTGGATCAATAGAAGGAAAGAGGGTTTCTACTGCACTGGAACAGTGAAGGAAACTTAGGTGCCTCTGCAGCCCTCCTTTCAAAAAGGCAGACAATTGTCATATCTGACTCACATATCTGACACTTGCATTGCTTAATGTCCAGGAAAGCATATCTGCTGCAAAAGTAGCATATCTGCTGGAAAGTAAAGGTTGCTGCTGTCTGACATCTCTGTAAAGGGTAATGGTGAGAAATGGCATTCGACAAAGTAAATCCTGTAGAAAAGGTTTTTTTTTTTTTTTCTTGTATTATAAAGAGAAATGCCACAATAGTGGGAGTCTGCAAGTTATCCTTTCCCCATATAATCTCACAGAATGTCATGGCACTTCCAGATTCCTCAAAGAGTCCTCAAAATATTTCAGTATTCAGCTAGACATGCTGTGCGGGCTACTGCGTCCTGATGCTATCAGTGAAAATGAAAGGTACGGGAATAAGGATAATGGTGAGGACTTCCTCTCCACCAGCTGATTACTAAAATATCTCATCTAGGCAAAGAAGAACCCAATACCAAAATGGTGTGTTGCTTTCCATCCGTGACAACTTTGGCGTATTCTTGTGCCTGGAGTTTGGAAATTTTTGAATCCAGAATGTCCCAGGGTGGGGTAGGTGAAGCCACCACGTAAAAATACAATTTCCCTCTCTTAGTGTCCTGTATTTTAAGATTTCTTGTTAGGAATATGAAGAGTGCTGGTGGTAGGTGTGAACGTGGGCAGGTGCACAGAGTATGGGAGTTTTCTACCCCCAGCAGCACTGCCCATGTCCAGCATGATATCACCAACCTCTCTTCCTGCTACTCTCTGGCCAGGTCACTGCTTTTCCCAGTGCTGGTCATCTGCTCTCCAGAACCTGTGAATGACTGCCTCATGCCAAGGGTAAGAGCATGGTCTTCCAGTCTCTGTTGATCAGTGGATCAATGCAGCATGGGAAGGGCCATCCAAGGCTGGAGGGCTCACAGTTTCCTGGCCTAGTCAACCCCTGCTGGCACACATCTCCAGAAAATTGTACGTAGCTTGAGCTGAAATGTGGGACACAGGAATCATCGATTTTCCTTATTTTAGTCCATAACCCCTTTCCCCAGGAAATACAATTTAGAGTTCAGACAGGGAATGGAAATACTGTCAGGAGCTCAGTTCAATGCAGCATTTCTCTCTTACAACGCAGAGTTGTATAACAGGACAAGATACAGACATCAGACACTGAAACAGTTCCTGCTTCAGTCAAGGGTGAATTTAAAGATGTATCTGAAGGCCTGACAGCTAATAAAATGCATGCTTTCTATGCTCTTACATCAACACATTTATTGAGGGTTTCTTATGGGAAGGTTCAGTAACAGAAAGATTCCAGACTGCCTGAAGTGAATTCAGAGAGGCACTGTGCAACCTTATTTACTGCTGACCTACACATTCTCTTCCACTCTGTTGCTTTAAAAAGCTACTATGCGTAATATGTCTGTACAAACTTAAACTAAAACATCTTCCTTTAAAACTTCCATAATTCTTGAAATCCAGATAGATTTCATTCTTGGTTGTTAAAAGGTGATTCACTAAAGAGCATTTTTCCATCTGTCTGCAGAAACAATTACATATCTTCTCTTGAAGGGTGTAGTGTCACTGGAATAATGGTTTTCTCTTGTATTAATAGGATTCTGATTGCATATGGTGGTCTATTTCTTTACGTTAATAAAGTTGTCCTGTCCATTTGGCAGCAGTAAGTGCCTTGATGGAAACCCTTAAAATTTCAGAAGCACAACTTTTATGTCTCTTCAAGTAACAGTGAATCTGTGGACTAAAACGAATTTCTAGCATGATCTTTTACTCTTTTAGAAGTAAAATCCTACACACACAAAGTACAGTACAGCTCACTGGATGAACTTTGACCCTGCTCTCTCCCAAGCTTAGAAACAGCTTGGAAATTACCATTTGTTGTGAACAGAATGCACTTGTCTTTTGGAGAGATTACAATATCTCCTAGAACTTATACATTCCAGAGGTATTACAAAAAAGCTCAGTTTGGAGAGGAAAGGGGACTGTTGTGTTGGAACCAGATCCATGAGTATAAATAAATCTTTAAAATTCTTGCTCAGGCTGGGGAGAATGGGAAGTTCCTATGTGCCAGTGATAGTCATTGCACACTATGTGTGTTTTGGGAGGACTCAGATTAGAGTGAGCCTGGTCCCATGCACTGAATACCACTAGCAGCCAAGCGCATGAAATCCCCTCCTGGAATGCAGCTTCGTGTTCAGTCTGGCCCTTCATTAGGAGGCATGTCCACAGAGTATAACATACGTTCTTTCTCTGTGGCTGATCAGGGTGCTCATGAGATTGACTCACTTGGCTGGGGCAGGTACACACTGGACAGCCACAGAAGTGTCCCTCGGCCAGACCAGCTCTTGGTCCTCTCCTAAACGTTATGAGCTGCAAGAGTTCCTCATTTGTTGTTGAAACTGCATTTACCTGCCAATGGTTGTCCTGTCACAAAAGACAAAATCAGTAATAATATTGTTCCCCCTGCCCTACTTTGCCTTGGTGAGGCTATGTCTGGAGCACTGTGTCCAGTGCTGGGCTCCCCAGCTCAAGACAGACAGGGAACTGCTGGAGAGAGTCCAGCAGAGGGCTACAAAGATGATCGGGGACCAGGATCGTCTCCCTTATGTGAAAAGGCTGAGAGTGCTGGGGCTGTTCAGCCTGGACAAGAGAAGACTGAGATGGATCTCATCAACACTTACAAATATCTCAAGGGTGAGTGCCAAGAGGAAGGGGCCGGGCTCTTTTGGGTGGTGCCCAGTGACAGGACAAGCAGCAGCTCCTGATGAGCACAAACTGAACCCAGGCAGTTCCATCTGAACTTGAGGAAAAACTTCTTTACTGTGAGGGTGGCAGAGCGCTGGCACAGGCTGCCCAGAGAGGTTGTGGAGTCTCCTTCTCTGGAGATATTCAAACCCACCTGGATGCCTTCCTGTGCAGCCTCCTGTAGGGAACCCGCTCTAGCAGGGGGCTGGGCTGGCTGATCTCTAGAGGTGCCCTCCAACCCCTATGATTCTGTGACACTGTGATTCCGTTTTCTCAGCATGAACAAAAAAAGTGCAGACATCTAAGTAACGCATCAGGTGAAGAAGGAGTGTCAACTAAGCATCTGTTAGAGTGGTATCTTAATGGAATGAAAAAACAGCAACACAGGACTCCCAGCTGCATCAGCACGATACTACCAGAATTTGCCATTTGCATATCTGTCCCAAACCACAAGAAGCTGATTCTAAATTAACTTGCTTTTTCTGCGGGTTGCTGTGCTGTGTGGTGGCTTCTAATGCATTTTGTGTCTCAGTGCTACTTGTTACCATGAATAAGCAAAAGGGAAATGCATGTAAGGCTGTAAAAAGCTGCCTTTTAAATACGTATTGCATGGCACTAAATTTCTTTTGACTGTCTTCCATAATCACAGTACACTGATTAGGATTTCTGTTTTCTTTTCTTTTTTGGGAGTTCGCATCTCCCAAATCTAATTTAATCTCCTTTGTGTTAGCATTTTATATTTTTGTAGAGCTGTGCAGCATGTAGAAGAATGTGTTTGAGATTCTGCATGCACTCATCTTAATGAAACAGAAAGGCGGAACAAATAACCCATCATTAGTGTCTCATTGAGAGCAGCTTCAGAAACCCACAACCATATTTTTTCTCAGCCAGATGAAAACCATAAGTGAATGCAACCGAGGAATGCGCCAAACAAAAGAACATTTTAGGCTGGAGTTGTGAGGAGTGGTAGAATCCCTGCGTCCTTCATTCTAGCACTGTGTTCCTGTTGTGATCTGAGAGAAGCAGCAGTTCTTTGCAGGTGTACGTGTGACGGAATCTATCATATTTGTGCTATGTGCTTTTCCTCAGCTTAATCTGCAACAAGCAGTTTGCACCATTCTTAACAAGCCTGGCTTCATGCCTTTAATGAAAATCCATATTAAATTTGCTTCCTGATGAGCCAAAAAAAAAAAAAAAAATCAAACCCCAAACCTCCTCCAATCCAATTAAAATACAGTGCTATTTATTGTGAATACATAATGATCAGTGTAACAGCACTTCAGAATACTTGCAAATAGTAATGCACTGTTTTGAATGCACCCACTGAAAATAGAAATGTACTTCAGAAATGCTGCAATAGAGGCTTAAATTAAACACACCGTAAGCATAAATGAACTGATGCATTACCAGTGCAACACCGATGTACTTTGAACTGTGTAATACAAACATCTTTTTGCCCACTAAGAAAGCATCTATAAAGATCTAGCAAAAACATATGTTTGAGGAGAATGTCATGTGCACAAGAGGCAACATAAAACCACCCATATTTCACCCACAAATTGATGGTTTGTTGTAGCTAAAAGGACAGCAAAAAGTGGGATCCGTTTTGCTGAAGTGTGTTAGAATTTAACCCAGTCTGCTACAAATTGGGGTCATGTGCACTGAGAAAAATCTTGCATCATTCCCATTGCTTTCCTGAGCACAGTACAGGTTTTGCACATGAGGACATCCACAGCTGGAAAGGCAGCTTGCCAACTACTGGACTGTCTTTTTGATCTGGCTTCAAAATTAAAGTATGCTGATTAAAGACAGGACATCTCTCATACACACTTCCTAAAATGGCAGCCATTGAAATGCCTAAGTGATACTGGAAGGGACGCAAACAAGACATGTGAAGGTAATTACCGTAAGGGGGATGATCTCCTTCCCTTCCCCTGGGCTCTTTGCACTGGATAAACAGGTGAGATAAGCTTTCTCCTGTCCTAGCCCTAACCATCTACTAAAGGCCTGGACCAAGCTATAGGGTGATTGCACAGACAGGATGTTTACTGCTTTTGGGAGAGAGCAGAGGGCTGGTGGAGGAGGGATGGACAAGGGAAGCAGTGAACCAGCACTGCCGATATCTAAGCTGATGCAGTGGCCCAAGTGCAGCCTGCGAGGGATGGTCACTGTTTTCACCAGCCTTGCAGAGCTGCCAGCGTTAGGTAAGGGACTATGTCCTAAGGGACAGACCCCTTAGGACTGGTGCAGATATGTTGCTGAAGAGACATGGACTCTACCCAGTGCATCCCTTCTGGTGTTTACAGACACAGGATGTCAATACAACAAACAAGCAGACATCTCAAACAGTGAGTCATTGCTAGAGAGATGTGTAGTTACCAGGAATGTCCATCTGGTAGCTGTTTGGTGTGAAACGTCGTCTATGGGCTAGTCACTGTACTTCAGACAGTGTTTCATTATGTATATCTAAACCTGATTTATCTGCTTTCCAGTGTTGATGCAGTGCAGGAAACCTTCATGGTGTATAGCTCCATTTGAAAACTTCCTGCAGTTTTTTAGATATTTTCAACATATTCATTTGTTCTCTGCAGATAGGGCTCAGTGAAAAATTTCAGTCTCCGTGTCAAGCCAAATTCTTCCAGTTCAAGGAGTTAAAAATATAAGCGGTGGAAGTCACAAAGTAGGATTTAAAAAGTCAGCGCTCATGGAAATACTAAGGGTACAAATCCTTTGTATGCATTCATAGGCAACTTTCTTCTCCAGTCATTCATCTGTCTAGATGCCATACCGCTATTTCTTCTTTTAGAAGAAACTTTGAAAGATCAGCAAAAACTCAGAGAATCATTTTTAGGTAAGTCTGAGACAGAAATAAATACATCCAATAGCAATGGCAGAACTACAAAGTTAAAATCTACAAAAGCTAGTATAACTGGGACATGATAGCAATGAGTGGATCATGAAGAATTAGGCTTTATAATATTCTCACGCTCACTTTAAGTATGGGAAAAAGCGGATTTTTGTATAGTAAATTCTCTTGAACCTGGGAATGCTACAGTCTTGGAAAGCTAAAGTAGATTTGCCTGCATCACATAAAAACTCTTAAATTAATCCTCAGCCAAAACCTAAGCTTTTCTGTGGATAGCTAATGTAGGCTTTACAGAGCTTATTATGTAATCAATATAGTAAATGGTTCGTCACCAAATCTGCAGTTAGGTGTTGTGCTGGACTGTTTCATTAGGATGTATCTTCTTAGAAATTATACATGTGCAATATATTTAAGTGTAGGTGTATTATGTATATATTTAAGGGAGCAAGTTTGGACGACAAAACATTGACTTGAACCTCGTACAATTCACATGAGTTGTGCCTTACTAACTTCATCTACAGAATTAAGATGTTAACACTTGGGCACCTCAGTCACTGGGGTGTTTTGGTGTCTAATGAGACAGAATCTTTGCATAAGTTTGGACACATAGGTACAAAGTGGCAGCATCAGGATTTGTGGTTCCTACTAGTAGACTGTGACTTACCAAGATTTTAGGGTGGCCATTTAAGATGCTACCCAGCACCATGAAGTGCTAGTGAGACTTGGAACCGGTGGGGACTGAGATTGCTGGCTATGAAGAAAAACAAGGCAATTCATCCCTTGACCAATGTTTGTCTCACCTGTTCTTCCATCTTACAGCAGAGAACAGCCATCTCGGATGGCTGGCTGGCTCTCTAACCGTCCTTAAAATATGTTCAGATGTGGGTTCCTTCACTGTTTCCTCACAAAGATGCGTAGATCAAATAACCCATGATGCAGATTGGCTCTGTATTCTCTCCACCTCTCCCACGGCACTCTTGGAGGGCAGTTCCCAAAGGCATGTCCTTCTGCATAGATGAGTACAGACAGAAAGGATCGTTTTCTTCTCAAGTCTTGTGGACAATAATCCTGTCAATGCGTGCCAGGAAAAGACTTCCTCTTTCAGAACCAGTGTCACGTTACTGACTGGTGAGTGGTTTGTGATCTTTTCCTGTAGAGCTTCCTGTGTAGCCAGCTACTTCTAGTTCTTACTGGGCGTTTCATCTCTCCTTTCCAAATTCAGGCACATGTCAACACTTGTAAGGCAGAGCAGAGTGCAACTTGACATATCCCGATGATGCATATGGAGGAATGCACTTCATTTATCTTCTATGTTTTGGAAACTCCCTTTATAAAAAACAAACAAAAAAGGAATTTGGGGGAATAAAAACTGGCAGATTCATTTACACTCATACTTTTAGGGGAAAAGTATCTGGTATCTGTAGAGCAGCAACTGAAACTGATATTTTGTTTCTCAAACTCTTCTTTATTTGTCTATTTTTCAGGCCACCAGTACACTTTGGGAATAGTTTTTTTTTTTGGAAAGCTGTTAGTTTCACGGTTTCAGAAAGTTTCAAATAATTTCATGGATTTAGTAAATCTATGAAAATCTGCTTTCTCAACAGCATTTGCAGCACGGTTACATTTTATTAATGCTTTGAGACAGGATGGCTATACTGCCATATTGAAAGTGAGTTAAATGTTATGTGAGTAATAGGTCTTGTTTTTCCATAACTGTAATAGAAATGAAGCTTTTTCATTATTATTGCTTAGATATCACAAAGCTACATAATTGATTTGGTCTCCTTTGCATACTTCAGCATTATGCTAGCTTGGGTGCTGAGAGCAGAAATAAAATAGAAAGTGTTACTGTTGGTGAATAATCCCTGGGAACATATTAAGTGAATTGAACTTCACATTTTGTAAAACTTTTTGCTCTCTCCTTTGAAAAAATAAAAGCCCTCTGAGAGCCCTGGTGTGCTAAGCCCTGGGGACTTCAGCTGGGGCTGCACCGGAGGAGGTATCACAGTGATACCTGCTGCTGTAAAATCATCTTGGTTTACTCCTGGCTTTGTGAACACCATGTTTATCTTCTGGTCCAACTCCTTGGCTCCCTCATTTTCCTACTTTCTTTCTTCTTCTCTTTTTGTCTTATTTTATGCTAACAAATCATGACATGTTTCATAATTTGCCTTGCAGCTCCCTCCCTGATTGTATTAGAATGAAAATACAAGCTTTTTGTATGTTAAAAAGACCTTTTAATGTTACGATTAAAACGTTGCACTTTATTGGAACTCATCAGAACTGCAGAAGAATGTTAAGATCTAGTCCTTTTTCATTTAGCTGGCAGGATGAAACCTTCGCGCAATAATAGTAACAAAAGCTTTTGAAGTGCTTGGGATGGCTTGTACTTTTCCTCCATCTTTTCACATTTATATTTTGGCTTGCTTGCCAGTTCCCTTTGGGGCATGCACTTCATTTTAAGTGAGCATTATCCTGGACCATACTTACTTTGGGATTTATTTGAAAGGAAACTCTGTTAAATTATGGAGCTGTATTATTAACAGGCCATATGGGCATCAGGCTTGACAGAGAGAAGCTTAACCAGAACACAGGAAAACAATCTTCCAGATCCTTCCTTCCTTTCCCTAATACATAATCCTGAGTGCTGGAAAGAGATAAAACATTTGAATACAGTGGCAGAGGGCCGTAAGGGGCAGCGTATTGTTAGACTTCTGTGTACAACCATCACCTCTGCTGGCTGGCCAGCGTCTTGCCCAGCACTCTTCTAAAGCAAGACTATTTTAAAATTTGTTCTAACCTGAAACAAGCAGCACGAAGTAATTTGTAGATTTTTTCTTTTTTTTTTTCTGTCAAGCTCATACTCTTGTCTGCTGCTACCTACTGCAGCACCGTTCCAGTTTCACTGCACATAGCAGGAGCCTTCGGTGGAGGCACACGTCTTTGGATGCATGCGAGCCCACCCCAGTGACGTGCCACAGCTCTTGCGGAGGCACAGCCCCATTCCCTCAGCCATGTGCACCGTGCTGGCAGCCACCGGGTTGGACTTGCTGCCAAGCTGTTTCTGTGGGGTGGAGGAGGTGTTTTGTTTAGCCGAATTGTATCATCTGCAGTATTTCCAGCCCCGTACAAACTGTACAGCCCAGGATGGCAGTACTGGGGACAGAGAGTTGTTGTGGCAGCCGAGGTGGCTGTTTTTCTATGGATGAATACAAAAAGCTTTTTAAAATCTCTCTTGCTTTGCAAAATTTTTCTTACTGCTGAAACACTCCCCACACAACTGCAAGAATTAATCACCGAGCATGTGATATTAGAGATTTCACAGTAGATATAATTTGTTGTCTGCTGCAAGAATTGATTCCTTAAATTTAATTTTTTTTTCTTTGAGAAAAAATTTAAAATCATGTTAAGGTAAAGTTTAAGAAATATTATTACATTTATTTCAGAATATTCAGATAGATTATAAGATAATACAAAGCAGCATATTTTTATTGCCAAAGTTTTAAAAAAAAGGCAGCCTGCTGAGCTGGTGAATGCTGACTGATCAAGCAGCACTCAGATGCCAAATGAATACAGACAAGAGTAGTCTTTTCTGACTGTAGAGGCTTTATTTTTCCATTTTAGTTTATTCAGCTAGTTCAGGTCAATGCCTGATTCACTCACAACATGGCAGCCAATTGGTATTATGAAAAGCAGAAAAGCTTGTTTTCTGATCTATAAGTAAGTAATGGGTAGAAGCTGGATCCTACAGTCTGAGGGCTACTGGCCTGAAAATCCTCAAAATGCCGGTACTCAGAAATCATCAGTTCAGATCCTCTCCTTATGTACTTAAAAGAATTGATGCGTTACTTTCCTTCTGATTTGCCCAAAGTTGGATAAAGAATACGACTGGTTAACATCCATGAACACAGCCTTACGAGAACATTATTAAACAGATAGAAACGATCAGTTCATTAAAAACAGAATGAACCATTCTCAGTGCAGTATGAATGTTGTGGAATATAGATGTATAAATAACTGCAAAGGTACATCAAAAGGAATGCTGAGTTCAAATAGAAATGTCAAATATCAACATTGGTGTAAAACTGTATTTGCAGGCTACAGCTCCTTTTCCCAACTGTTTTGTGGTTTATTCTTCTCTTTCTTATGAGTTCTGTTCTTTGGAAGTGCCTAGACCAGCATAAACTGTGCAGAAGAGCGGGGAGTCTTTCTGTGCTTCAGAATTATGCAGCTGTAACACTGTACACGTGAGGACTGGAGAACTTTCTTTTGATATTTGGCGAAACAGAGCTAGCAATCTCACTGCCTTGGGATGCGGATTCACATTCAGGAAACTCAAAAATTGTATCTACCTACGTGCTTTTTTCTACATGCTGAGAGATTCCACAAGCATGTAGATCAGGGCAATTCATTTAATCGATTAGTTTTTGAGGTCCTTTTTACGAGGTCCCTCACCAACAGCGGTTGTAGCAGTGAACAGCCATGGGAGGAAAGGACAGTCTTTGCATGGATAATTAAAAGGAAACATGAGGCAAAAATTAATGGTGAGCTTTCACAGTGGTAGAAGGTCATGAGCAGAGTCCTGCAGGGACCTGTGTGTGAAGCTCATGCTGTTCAACATGTTCATTATGATCTGAAAATGGAAAAAATGTGGTGACAGTATTCACTGATCACACTAAGTTATTCAGAGCAGTAAATGCAAGACTGTGAGAACCACAGAAGGACATTATGAGAATGAATGATGGGATGATGAAGTGGTCAGTGAAATTCACTGTCAGGAAACACGAAATTGTGCACGTGGGAAAAACAAGACTAATTTCACATATAAAAATGCTGGCCTCTAAGGTGATGGCCGACTCACAGGAATGAGCTGTTAGGTTTCTAGTGATCTGTTGCATGAAAACAGCATGACAGTGCTTGTTATTGATCACACTAGCACACTGAAAATTAGGAATTGTTAGGGAAAGCGTAAAGATCAAAAGAGAGCACAGCATGCAGGCGTCATGCCGTGCCTGCATCCTAAATGTGTACTTGCATCTGGTCCTCTCACTTCAGAGAGGATGCAGCTGACATAAAAAAAATACCAAGGAGGACAGCAAGGATAAGTGGATGGATGGAACGGTTCTGTTCAAGCAATGATTCTCCAGGCTGAGAAAGAAATGACAATGAAGGGATATGAGAGAGTTGTATTATATCAGTAGTGACAAGGAGAGAGTGAAAAGGAAATGGCTGTTTACTGTCTCTTCCAAGAAGAGACTAGGACAGGCCAAATGAGACAGCCACAGCCATCGCTGGGTCTTGCTGCAGAAGGAGATAACCCCTTGCACAGGGTGCGGTTCAGGTGTGGGATCTTGAGCTGCGTACTATTACAGCTGGTTACATTGGCTCAAAATGTTATTGAACAAACTATTGGGATCAAAATCCATTGACAGCTATTAAATACAAAGGTACTGGAAAGTCTTTAAGCTGAAAATTGCTTGAGGGGAACTTGCAGGGATTTTATAGGGAAGAATGTCTCTTGGCACACCATTACACATCTGATTATCTGCCACTGGCTACTTTGGAAATGGGAGTTGACTAGACAGACCTGTGGTCTGGTGGATTTATGTATGCAGAAGAATGTGTTGTACCTGAAGGGCACCTTTCCAGGACAGACAGAAGATAAATATGTCCCCAACAAGCTACTTTCCTCTCTCCATCGTCTCCTATAGGAACTCTGGTATGAAATTGCAATGAAAATAAGTGTTAAACTTTAAAGATCACAGCCAACTTCTTTTGTGTGCAGAGCAGCTAGTGGTACTAAGAGAAAATCAGACCAGCTCACAATGAAAGCGATTAGATATTAAAAGCATTTGTGGAGAAATTCAGCAAAATATTTGGGTGAATGTGCGAGTTCTGCTGCTGCCCACATATCAGATGCGAGCGGGGAATTCAACCAGCATTGGCAGCTCCTGCATCAAGGAGGTTTTGGTGGGTCTTAGGTGACAAAGAGATTCCTTTGTGGTTGAGGAGCGGCTCCCAGTTCCCCCTTTCCAGACATACGATCTGGCCTGCAATAACCGGCATCATGTACCCCTGACTGACAGCGAGCATGGTCCTCAGCTGTGTTCCCCTCTCCTCTTTCCACTTTGGTACTTTCCCTCAGCCAGATTGATGCTCCTTCATTAGCTTCTCTCTTTACCTTTATATTAAAAAGGCAGATCCCTCCTCCCCAGCAATGAAATGCAATTTCACTCTATACATCTTTCATTGCTGGCATGACAGAGGAGAAAGTGTGGTGTGTTCATACAGAGAGAAAAGGTGCAGAAATCCCACTGGCATTGGCTAACTTGAAATAAAACACCACTGGACACCTTGTTTAAGACACAGTGTAAGATCATCTGCCTGGTCTTATTTCTCATCTTTCTGCTGCCCAATTTATAGGTGAGAACAATAACATCACAAACCTACCTCAGAAGACTGGTGTTAGGATTAATGTTTCTGCAGGTGCTTGCAGATGATATGTAGCTGCTATGTATTCAGAGACAGAAGGACTGAGTCCAAAATCTTAGACTGTTGAGAGTTTGGAACATTTGAGTGTGCCACCCTCCTCCCCCTCTTTGTAGGACTCTGTTTTGCTGCTTTCTTTGTAATTCTGCTCTCTCTCTGAAGATTTAACCCACTCCTCCCTTTCTCCAAAGCGTTGCCTTCCCTCACTACTGCGTTCTTCTTCTTGCCTTAGAAACCCCTCCATTTCTATTTTTTTCCCACCAGGGAGCAGCCATGTGGGATGGGTTTGGAGGTTTGGGCATTTCTGAGTGACCAGCATCCCTAGGGAGGACTTGCAGGCCTCCCTGTATTTCCAGTACAGGGACAATGCATTTCTTTTATTTTTTACTTCCTGAGTGAGTGGAATGAATAGCTTTTGATTTGGTAGCACCATGCAGACTGAAGAAATACACAGTGACTAACTCTTAGCCTACATTTTGAATGGTTGCGTTGTTCCCTTTATTGATACTTTAATACATGTGTTTTTCATTCCACCATGCTGACTGGTGCTGACCATGGCCCCTTATATCCTTGGGGTGATTAAATTGCTCCGTGTGTACCTGCTTCTTAGTTCCCTATTCATTGCAAACTCACATTAGCTTCTAAAGCCAGGCTTCCTTGGTAACTGGTGTGAAAGAAACATCCATTTCCCGTCTGTGCTAATTATTATATTTAATCTGGATCTGTCCACAAAGCGGAGAGCCAATTGTCCATCTTTTATAAAACTGAAGGCAATTCTTCCCACCCCTGTGCCTTGGACTGCTGTCGTTCTTTTCCTCTCTTGCGCTGTAAACTGAAGAACAGTGCAATCTCACATTAGCCTTTCTCCTTTTAACCACAGCTTGGCAATAGTACGTTGTTCTGTTATGTCTGCTTACCCTCTGATGGTAGTTGTCTGTACAAAAGCAGAGAAGTGTTAGAAATGGATTGTACTTCCCCAGAGAGACGTGGACCTTTTATTTCGCTTTGCCTCTCTATTGTTGCTGCTTTGTAATGAATTTATGCTAAGAAATGTCTTGTCTGAAAAACAGCATTTAGAATTAGAGAGGAGAGCAACACATCACTTGTACCTTTTGTTTCACATTTCTGGGACGTGTTAACGACAAGCAATGGAATTATTTCTTTGGCAGATGAGTACCTGAGACCACAGCACGGCTTAACAATCTTTTTGACTTGCTTTAGTTTAGACAATAGGTGGTAATAAACCCGTGAGCACACACAACGCACTTTTCCTACCTTTATGTCGTCTCCAGGTCACTGCTAAAACAGTCATTAGGCCTGGAACTGTTCTTAACTTCCCAGGGTACACAGCTTTATTCCACCCCCACAACAGCTCCTAGCAAGACAACCTCTCCTGGCAGTCTTCTAGGCAGTGTTTTGTGCACAATGGTGCACATAGCATGGACATGTGCATGGCCCCGTGCTGCTCTGGAGGGAGGTGTTTTCCTGGTCGTAGGCTCAATGTTCATAGCCTAAAAGAAAATCTGCTGCTGTGTGGAGTGCTGTTGTTCTCCTCACCCTGCTATGACTTTTGCTGGATGCTCACATGGAGTGGACACAGATTGGCACTTTCTTCTGTGCTTTGGTTAAGATTCCTCTGGAGAGTGAAATCTCTCCAGCAAGATAGGGACAGAAACCCTCTGCTGTCTGCAGTTCTGCTGGTCCCACAGGCATAGGAAGGATGAAGGTGGAGAAGGGACTGTTCCCCTTCTCTGTGTCCCCTAGGCCTTTGTGAGTGCCAGTCACCAAGGACTGTCCCCCAGGACTTGCTGGTGTAAGGGGAACAGGCAGGGAGGCTGCTTTCAAAGGGGCTGCTCTCCCTTGCTGTTTCTCCTCTCAGCTGCTGACTCTTATGCAGAGTGGGCGTGAAATGGTGACAGAACAGAACTGACATGTAGTTGGCACAGATTACCTGTGAGCACTCAAAATGCAAAGCACTGGAGACATTCTGAAATAATGGAGAGTTTGTTCCTGGCACTAGTTCATCAAAACAGGCTTTACTAAAAAAGTCACAGTACTGACCAGAACACCAGTGGTCTTTGTACCTTATTTTTCCATTATGTTATGCTAACACTACACCAGTACAAATTCAGTGATTTCACTGAAGCAAACCTAGTAGCATGAGCTGGCATGATGCAGTGCCACAGTCAAACACCAACCTTCCATGAGAATTTTTGATAAAATTTGGGATATGCACAGATGAAGACTACCCACAAGTCCTTTTAGTTAGAGATCGCTTAGGGAGATTATACCACTGGGCTGAAACCAGGGACACCACCGTTCTTGCCTTAGCTTTATAAATGATCCTTTCTGATATTTGGTGAGCTAAAAAAGTTCTTCTCCAGTCAAGGCTATTTAAAAGACAAAGTGTAACAAATGAGCATTTAAAATTATGTATTGTAGGCACACAGAGTAATACGGAGACAATGGCAATAAGAGGTGGTCATAGCATTGTGTTCTGCCAAACCTTTTGAGCCTGTGGGCTTTGGGGGTGGGAGCTTCCACTGCGGCACTGTTAAGGCCCAGATGGGATTTTCTCCTTCATTTAATGAACCCCTGTGCAGAACAAACTAAGGAGTGGGTCATGCTGTCCAAAGCAGCAGAGGGAGGATAAGTAGTGCATTGGGAAATTAGGAGGACAGCCAGTGCTGTAATCAGGAGACAGCTGGACTCCCTGATAGCTAGTTCACCAAGGAGCCAAACCAGAAGAAGCCCAAACAAATAAACAAAGCAACATGCCTCTTTTGAGACAGACTTATAGAGTCTTCTTCCTTCTGGGGAAGGAATGTCTTCAAGAAAGTTTCCAAAAGCAACTGCCATTTCACTCAAGGTTTCAGCCCAGCACACCATTGGGAATGACAAGGCAACAAAGCCAGGGCTGCAGAGGGTGATGCAGAGAAACTCGAGGCTAGAGAGAACAGAGCAACATGGTGGTGACCAAAGGGAATGATTCCTGAAGGCAGGCCTTCCTGCAAGGACTGAGTTCAGGAAGAGCGCTGCTCCGTGGTTGACTCATTTGTTCTTTTCTCTGCTAGACAATGGTGTAAGATTTCATCATACTCATGAGAAATCAGTATTGCAGTCCTGCCCTGAACCACTGAGCGCCCATATGTTTTAAGTAGAAACTGTGAAAAATAACTGTGTTATTAAATCTAAAGAAGAGGTCTTAAATTGTGCAAGCCATACTTGACAAGATGAAGAACAGCTTATTAAAGCAGACTGTTCATGCAGCTTCACTATTTTTGAGACTTTCTTATTCATTTTTTCATACAAGAAAGGAAAACAAAGGTAAATGTTATTCAAGTTTGCCAAGGTATTACATATTTTTTGAAAAGCAGCCACAAAAGTCTTAAGAATGTGACACACTATGTCACCTCGACTGTGCTCAGTGCTTATTTCTACTTTAACTGTGTATTTGTGCCTCTCTCCAGGAGCACAGTGCTTCTGCACTCTCTGTTCCAGAGACCCTGGAACAACAACAACAGTTTTCATTGCACTTAAAGAAAAAAGAAAAATGATGATATTATCACCTGAACTCAGGCGTACACCATTTCACTTTGAAGCAGGACATAATGAGATATCCCATGGCTGTTTCTGTCTCCTTTAAAACTTGGATGATAACCACAGTGCTGCAAACTCAGCAGGGCTCAATTTGTGGAGCTTTCAGCTAATTAAACCCTGCAGTCTGCATTGGTTGGAGGCAAACATCTTGTGTGGATTTGTTTGGGTGTTTAACAAGAGGAAAATTAATAAATATCCAGGCTGAGTTCATTACAGCAGATTTTTTTTTTTTTTTTCTCCTCTCAGCTGTACTTGACCCCAGTAGTGTCTTCATTTGTTATATGAGTTTAGAAAACTTCAGGCAGCATGGTGTGAGGGTGGCTAAGTGGGAGGAGATTTCTGTCATAATTATGAAGCCAGCAAACCCAGGGCCAAGTTCTTGGAAACATAAGCCTGAGGACTCAACACACATTGTAAATATTTTGCACAGCTTTTGCTGATAACTGTACAATAATTGCCATATCTGCTCAAATAGAAATGTGATTACAGCACTAGGATGCATCCCAGTTTTTACTTGGTTAGTAAAAGCAATGGCAGTAATGGCCTGTTGGTAGCTCAGCCTTCAGGACAAGTTCCCAGACAGAACTCAAGCTCCCCGGGGAGTCCACACGTCCTGTTCTGAAGTCTGTCCTTGCACTTCTGTTGTCACCTGTGGCAGCCAGGGTGAAAGGACCACCAGCTCCCCTATGTGTTCTGTGGTTGCAGCTTTGTGGCAGCTGGGGATAAATTCCAGGTCCAGCTTTTTTAAAATGTTATGGTCATTATAAGGTCAAAGTAAACACATATTTGATGATGAATTATTATTATTATTTTAATGCTTATATTTATTTATTCCACTCCCTGTTCTGAAATGCGTGAGGAAAACGAATGCTGATTTTGTATGCAGTCTGTCTTGGTGACGGTCGTACTGCAGAGAGGGGAAGCCATCAGAACCAAGTCTCTGGTTTTGCTCTGAAAGGCACAGGGTTGACACTACCAAATTCAGACTCCAGCTCTGAAAAGGTGTTCCTTGTCTGCCAGAAGAAACCCAAGTGGCAAGAGATAGTAAGAAGCCTTGATTGTCTTATGAGGAATTTGTGATAGAACGCACATTCAATGGTATTTTGGGATAATGAGAATGAATATTCATAGACAATCTTACATGAAAACTTGTAACCAAAAAAAAAAAAAAAAAAAAATGTTTGAGGTCTATAATGATAACGCTCTTTCACAGCTGCTTTTGTGAGTGGGGAATAATTTCAAAACACTATAGCTGATGTTGACTTTCTAGTTTGTGGTGAAATTACAAAGTAAATGCTTCCTCCAAAGAACTCCAGAGCTGTTTATGGGAGCTGAAGGCACACTCCTGAGATGTGAAGCTGGAGTTTTGGTGTGTTGCAATATTGTAAATTGGCGTAATTTTGTTGCACTGCCTTCAGCATGCTTCCATCCTATTGAAGCTATCATTACAAGAAAAAAATGATATGGCTTGTCTTTAGGTGTTAGGAAAATGAATTCATGCTAAGATGACCATATCTTTTTTTCCACATATATCATTAGATCCTATGTGCTTATTTACCCACAGATATGTTTTTTCTACTCTAACGGGAAATCTCTGCAGAAAGAACATCCTTGAATGTGAAAAGGCCAGAGGCGAGTACAAGATAAACAGAAGAAGATTAAGATCAAATACAAAACCATGGTGTAAGAAGATAAGAGACAACATAGTTTTAGAATAAAATATTTAGATAAGCATTATTTGGGTTGCTGCAGAGAAAGAAAGGGAAGGGATTAACTAAAAAGTTGTGCTTGTCTTCAGACTGAATTCTTCCCCATGTTTCTCATTCCCTTTCATTTGTCTGTATCGTGTCTGTTTTCAGTCTCCTTATATCTACACATGGTGCCAGTCACTTAGTGAGGACAGAGCTGCAGAAAGCACCATTACAACTGATTCTGTCCTGTACTGTTTTTTAACAAGAAGAAAGAGTCATAACTGAATACTCCTTTCCTATAGTGGACAAATTCTGGATTAAAAACTTGTGTATCATACATTTATTGAAGAAATTCAAAAACAAGAAAATGAGATGTTGCCATCCATGCTACTGGGAACAGGCAGTTTTTTGGTACTTTTTCAGCCATAGCATATTCCCATCTTTCATTTCTAAATGGAAGCCAAGACTATTCATTTGGTGGAAGGGTTTTATGGTCAAAAGGTACATAATCCTTTTTCAACTGTTTAAAAAAGTGATGTTTGGAGTAGTTATTTTTTATAATTTAAATGGAATTTATTAGTCAATGTTGCCAGAAGAAGTAACCTTATCATTTTTATTCCATAGCAAATTGTTCTAGTATTTGGGATGCAATATTTTGAGGCATAGGAGATGCTATTTGTAATACACTGATCTGATAGTCTAATTTAAAAGCTAACAGTAATATTTATAGCTGCAGTAAAACACCTTCCAAGAGCCCAGTAAGAGATCTGATACTAGATTTATTTTTAGTAAATGGATGTGTGTATATGTACATGTATATATGATATACACTACAAATCGGTGCAGTTATTTGATATTATAGAGCCAATAATCTAGAACAGAAGCAAGACACTTGACTCGAATGTCTTGTTTAACCTGTCAGGCATAAGTACACAGTTTAGTTCAATGGCTGTAGAGCAGCCCCTGGAAGTATTCCCTTAGGTTTTAAGCTGGTTTTTCCTGAAGACAAGTGGTCTGAACCTGGCAACTGGGTGGCCTTGGGCTGGCAAAGCAGCTCATTGCAGCAGCACTTTGCTTCACCAGGCCCCTAAGCCTTGTGACACAGCAAGGCCTAGAGCTCAGCCAAGCTAGCATGGCCTTCAGCTGGTTGACATCCAGGACAACTGCCCGCCATGCACCCGGGCATAGGGTAAGGATGTCAGTGGGGGAGCCCACAGCCCAGCACTGTTTTTGCTGCCTGGCCATGCAGGGCAAGGTGCTGGAAATTTTGTCTGTGGGACAGGTCCTGTCAGGACGGGTGGTGGCCATTGGTGGGGTGGTGGAATGGTCAGATTCCCCGTGGTGACCACACTGGTGCTCAGTCCCAGAGATGGAGGGAGCTGCTGAGGTGACAGAGGCAGTCAGGCTCGCTCTCCAGGGCTTTTCTCTCAGCTCTGCCCTTCATCTCACCCTGGCCCTTCCTTGACAGAGGCGGCTCAGCACTGTCCTTCCATGCTCCAGCTAACCTCCTCTCTTGGTAGGGGAAGCTCAGGCCACAGCAGGATGCCAGGAACAGCTGTAAGCGACTGCCGGAGCCTGTCCAGGCTCTTTCAGAACAAAGTCAAAAGGTTGCTTTAAATCTGTGCCACAGACATGCTTTTGAGCCTCCTATCTTTGGGATTATAAAGGAATGTCTTAGATGAAAGTAAAGACTTCCCTGTTTTTGAGGCTGACTTCTCTGAATTGTCCAACATGTAACATTGGTTTTTCTGGAAGCTGCTGGGTGCCTTGCAACAATCAGGGGAAATATTGCAAATCTGGAGACATTTCAGCATGATTCCTAAGACTTTTTTCCTCCCCTTTCCCCCCAAAAACCAAAGCACTGAAACAAACAAACAAAAATCAGATTCCACCAATGCTTTTGTGCAGAGAGGCAAGAATCAAGTGATGCCTCTGAGCTTACCCTGAACTATTCAGGTTCCTTGGTGCTTGCACTTGGGTGCCTTATTCAAGAAGAACCTGACTATTACAAAGTCCATGTCCCAGCAGACTGCACCGTGCGCTTGCTGACTGACCTTCTGGCCCATTAGTGTGCTTAGGAGATACTGGCTGTTGCCTACAGAGGTGCACTGCTGCTCTGAGCATCATGTGCACGCCATGCCCAGGTGCATAACAAAGGAGCTCAGCAGCCACCAGCTGATTTACAGGCAGCACGTGGCATTTTGGACCTGGTTTAGCAGAAACTGCAGAGGGTACGATGGCCCTGCTCCCTACCCTGTGCACATGCTTGAGAGTCTGTTTCACCGATGTGTTCAGAGACCAGGCAGCTAGTAAGCAAGTTTTATATCCTAATGGCTTCTAAATTGCTGATGTTTTAATGGGAAGGGAAAATCAGCTGGAAAGGCTGACAATGCAAGTATGTATTTCAGGAAGGTGGAGAAGAAAAGAGTCTTTTTGGTCCCAGAAAAGGATGATAACCATCATGTAACAGAATACTGAAATTCTGAAGCATGAACCACATACATTTTCTGATCATCAGACAGCCATAACCACATTACTGTCTTTTTGCCACTAAACAGGGATAACCATACTGTACTTAACAACCTACAACTGATGAGTATCACCAGGCTTAATTAACTAGTGTAGTGCTTAATTGAGGGGTGCCTAACATTATCTCCATCAGCTGGGAGATGCTCAGTTACTACTGAGGTGAGACCTGTGTGAAACAGCTAGACAGACTGCTATCACTTAAATATTGCTGAAGTGCACATTTAAGGGACTGTTTATGTCTGTGAGCTGTATTTGTCTGTTTTGATATTGATTAGAAGGGATTAACTGTTACTGACTGTGGTCTTACATAGCCCCCTTGCTCTGCAAGGGGAACTTAAGGATCTGTGTATGAGAAATATCATGTTAATTATATGCTGCAATGTTGTATGGGCTCTTGATCTGTCAATAGATGTAAAGGGGTGCATGCCCTGAAGTGTGCACATAGGCCGCAGATTGACAGGCCGTGGGAAGATAATTTTGTGTGCTCGGTAGAGAAAGCAGCTCAGCCAAGGCAGCCATCCGCTCACCTGGAGCTGCTGGAACACCCAACCTGATCTGGAGTTGCAGTGCTGTGATAAAATGTATAGGGGAGGTATATCCTAACAGCAGACCTAAGGACTCACCTTTGTAGCCCTGTCTGGGAGGGGTGAGAAATAGCAGCTGATGGAGTGAATGCAGGCAGGGATGAGGGCAGAAACTCACCCCTGGGATGCCAATGAGTGGAATGAGAAATCTTTCACCTTCATCTGCTGTGAAGTTTGTTGGTATGTGTTTACTCTGTCAAAACTATGTTGGTCTGGGTTGTATTCAGCCTGTCCCTTTCCCCTCCAGAATAAGTGCTCTGGGGCTGAAGCAGCTCCATGGCACCTGTGAAGCTGTGGGTGAGTGAATACTTGGGGGCTGCCGTGGCTTGCAGCGGCTGAAACCAGGCAAAAGCTTGTGACTTCTCCAGTGCTATGCTAGGATCATGACACAGATGAATGTTGCTACTTCTTCTGCTTATAACTTAGGAGGTGCAAACACCCGTGTGAGGCCCAGGGTTAGGTAAATGGTTTCTAGTTTCAGGCCCATGTTACTTTCTCAGTCAGGTCTGCAACCCAGGCCTGTGGCACTGTGTTGCTGCTTTCTTCTTCCTTTAGCTGATGTAACCAGGAGACAGCAGTTCATACAGTCTGCATTTCTAAAGGAAAATAAGTATGCACATGTGTGAAGGGAGGGAGTACAGTATACAGGAAGCTTCTTAACTATTTGATAAAGGACCTTTGGAAAATAGATGGAGGAATACTTATCGTATATAGTTTTCTTCTGAAAAATGTTTTTTTTTTTTTTTTGTAGGAATTTTTGTATAAAATTCAATTCAGTAATACTTAATGAGCAGAGAAAAAGTTTTTGGCTTTTTAAATAGATGATATGAAGAAGAACAGTGGGTCTTTCATGTGGTTTTTTTTTTTTTACTTTCATTGGTTAGATCTCTAAATTAAATATTTAGAATTTCTATCATTATTAAAATATTTAATTTGGAAGTTTCATCTGGTAATGAATAATGTCAACAGAAAAGAACATTTGCTGGAGCATATGTTGCTGTTAAAAGCCAAGCCCTGCTTGGACTGAAAAATACTGTCCTTGAAAGAATGGCACCCAGCTCTTCTTGCATTCCGTGTGTGCATTCCAATCTCACACTCCAGCAAAACAAGCCATAGAGCCAAACAAAGAAATGCTGGGGAAAATTGACCATTTTTCCAATGAGGATAAATGTAACTTATCTGAGGATGTGCAGTGTCATAAGACAGATAATGTTTCAAGATGATTACTGTATCTCTGAAAAGTATTTGTGCTTGGTGCTTTCATGAATATAATAGCGCAGTGTGCCGGCTGAACACGTACCGTTTATTGGTTTACATTCTTACAGACCGAATTCAAATGTGAGTTGGCTAGCCTCAGCTTTTAGCACAGATCTGGGAGAAGGTGGTCATCTCAAAGGCACATTTGGGAGCTGGGAAGGCTGTAAACATACGTAAAAAACATCACCAAATGTGCAGATGCATTCTGCGTTGCCACAATGATGTTAATAGATGTTCTGTAACATCTTGCACTAAGAGGAAACAAAGACACATCTGAGCACAGACTCTCACCTTGGTATGTAAAGAGCAGCCTGATCAGGAAATGAGGGAGATGGGAGCTCTCAAAACTGAGCAGTCTGTGTGTATGTGGCATACAGGGGCCGCAACTGTATGTTGAAGCAAGAATGAGATGTTTGACTGGATTTGTATCTGCGGTTTTCTCAGAAAGAGAAAAGGGTTTGGACACACATGGATGGGAACCCAAGGAGCAGCATTTCCCAGGTCTCAGGGCTTTTAAGCAGTCACAATTTCCCACAATGGGTCCATTGAACAAACTAACAGCCCAGCATGATTTAGCGTCCCCAGTTTGCCTTCTTTTCCTTCTCTTTCCTGTCCTTGTTCTCAGCTGTTTTGCTAGCCCAAAGCTGCATCTTACATCTTTTCTTTTTGCTTTTATGCCTTTTGTTGATCAAACAACTTTACTTTGAAAATGATGAGCATTGTCTGGATAAAATGTCCTTTAATCAACTTCTTGCACCTTTGCTCAAATACTATGAATAATACTGAATTGTCAAGAAAGTTCTTGCTGTTTCTTGCCTCCACTCATCTGTTTCATCCATAAGTTGCTCATTTAGTCATGTAGGTATTACTTGGTTTATTTGTAAAGATTTATCGTGCAGCACCCCAACTAATCTAATACGATATTGATCTGCGAATAACATTGCGTCTGGTACATTTTGCCTTGATCTTGAAGTGTTTTGGTGTCATAAGCGTGCTGGTATTGCTGTTCACATCTCCTGTGGGCTTCAGTTGGGGTCCTACATGGGGTAGCCTGGTCTGTACAAAGGTGGGCTACCCCGGCCCATGGTCCTTACAGATGCAGCATTGGAAAGCTGATGAGCAGGGAGAACTGGCAATAAAGGAGAAAGTTTTAACCCAGAAACAAACTAGGATGTATGGCTTCCCAATCAAATTGGAAGCAAAGTGGATAAGAGAGAAAGCTTTGGAATTCCTCTTCCTATGTTATTTTGGTTCTTCCTTCAGATTTTAAAGGCTTTCTAGTTACATACATCTGCTTTAGAGGTGCAATTTAGAGGCAATTACAATGTTTGCAAGGAGAAAGTTTTGTCCTCTTTGAACGTTGGGAAGTGCCTCTGAGTGGCTTGCACCTGTACATGAAGAGTATTCACAGTTCAAGTCTGTTTGCTCCCTTGGGCCAGCACTCAAAACAAGCCTCACTGTGCTCTCATAAACATACCCAAGTGTACTCCTGAGCTGTACTATTTCCTGACTGTGCTGTGTCCACATAACAGACGGCAAATAGTTGTTGCCCTTCCATTTTTGTGGGTGATGTGTTCCCAGGTGTGGAAGCAGCACCTCCATCCTTCCTGCCCCTGCAAGGAAGAACCCTAGCCAGGGCAGGCAGTGAGTAGGAAATGTTTGCCAAGAGCAGGTGCCTCCATCACCTCACTCATCCCAGCTTCATGGTGATCTATAAAATGTGGCAGGTGAAATCTTGCACAGGGTGTGCTAGCTGCAGCAGTGGACTCTGTGCTCTGCAATGCTATTGCAGGCTTCAGGGGTTTGCTTTGAAAACCAGATTGCATATTGATGTTGCTGTTCCTACCACCAAAAATGCACTGTGGAGGCTGTACAGGGAGGGGAAGGGCTAAAATTAATTATTAATTAATGCCAGAGCACTGCCAGGCATCTGCATGGCCTTAACACAGAAGCAGAGGTGAAGTCTGCCGGTGCTGCAGCAGCTGAGGCTGACAAGAGCATGGGCACAGCTGCTGAAGGGCACAGGGAGTGCTGGGCTGGGCCTCAAAAATTTGTGGGAGGGCTCTGAAAATCTGCCAGCTGCTGGCATGCAGTGTGTACTGTGTTACAGGGACTGTTATGAGAAGATGAAAACTACAGTGCTTTGTCTGGTCTGCTGGAGGACATTTATTGTGTTACTATTTCATCTGTTCTTTTTTTTTTTTTTTTTTTTTTTTTTTTTTTCCAGAAATCAAGCCAGGCTGCAACAATCTGTATTTGAAGATGTTTTTTGCTCATCCTCAGTAATCTATTAGTGCTGAAGCCAGGTAACCTATTTCAAAGGCAAAATATGTGTTAAACTTTTTCTGGCATACACTTCTTTATTCTTTTCTAGCAAAAATAAAAAAGGAAATTCAAGAAGAAGAATGGGGACTCCTATCAAAAAGACAGAGAACTAGAATCAGGAAGCACACACCATGTAAGCAGCCTTACCTCTTATGCAAGAGTGTGCTGACCTTGTGGGCTGTAGCTTAAATGCTACACCAAAGAAACACCCCCCTTCAGTGTTGTTCGGATTTCACACAGCACGTATTTTCAATTTGTAGCTTTGCTTGTTTGCATTCCCCCGTCATTCCCTCCCCTTAGGTTACTACAAATAACTGCAACCTTACTGATATGCCTCAAAAATGCTGAACTGTTTCTACAGTATATACATTGTCACTGCAACGATCTTGTTACACCAAAACATCACTAGTGAGATTGAAAACAATCCATATCTCCTCTACATGTTTCCTCTGAAAAACTCTCCATATAGATTCTATGTAAGCAGGTAAAACTCGAGGTTTTTTTTCTTGTTTCAAGCTGCCGCAGTCACTCAGGCATCTGGGATATAACAGAAGACAAACGTTGGCCAATAGTTTTTTTCTGGAATGAACTATCATGTCACGCTTGTGAAAGTCTTATGATTCAGGATGGGCAGCCCTTCACAGCAAGAGTGTTAGGAATGCTAAAAATAAAGGCCAAGGGAGCTTTTAGAAAAGAAAATTTAATATGGAGTTGCTTCTAGTGGGTGGGAGCAAAAAAGGCACAAATAATAATTTTTGACTGGAGACATGAAACTTGTAATGAAGTCAGCTAGTGTTACATTTCATTTCAAAGGTCTGACAGCTGTAAGTTGTAGGCTAATTGCAGGAGATGCTAGAGAACATGACTAAAAAAATCACCTGAACAGGATAAACTGAGACTTAAATTTTCTTTCAAGCACATCAATCACAGAAAGTTTTCTTAAAACAATGTAGGAATATATTCTTCTCAGGCCTTCAAATGCACGATCACTTCTTTTTCTGTGTGGAAGAAAAAATTGAATATATGAAATACTTGGTGTTCCTACTCCTTTCACAGCAGAAAGGCGATGGGATTCAGTGAGTGTGAGCTAGGTACCTGAAGGCAGAAGTCACCTTCCCGATATGATCCTTTCTCCAGGATGAAGGCTGTCAGCAACATGTGTGAGAGTCTGGGGGTTGAAATGCCCCATAACCTCCCCAGGGGCAGTCTGTCCTGTGCAGAATGATTCTCTGACACCTACCTACAAGCTTTACCCTGTCCAATTTTCATGGCAGCAATTGGTTGTTTTTCTTCCTTTAGCTTAGCATTGTCTGCTACTTCTTCTTATGGAGATTCAGCAGTGTGAATGGGTCAGCTCTTCATGAGGTTTCAGTTGTCTCCAGAGCTGTACAGAGGCAAATCACGTAAGAAGTTGTTTTCTTTGATGCTCTTTAGCCACTGAGTATGGTCAGAAATCCTATTTTTCAGGGTCCTGTATGTCCAGATCCTGCATGTTCCAGTTCTAGGCTAGGCAGATTTTCTGCATTAACACTTCACAAAACAAACAGAAGTTAAAAGCAGGGAAATTGAAATTTCTGCACCGCATGTTAATCCAGGGGGAACATCATCACATTGTCATGGATTTTACATATGGGGTTTAAAGCGTAGGGACTTTACACCAAATGTGTAAAGTTATTTGGGATATTAGGCAAAAATATCTCACAGAACAACTATCTGCAAAGCTGTTACCTTACTAGCCAAGGATTATTACTTTCTGCGTTTCTGTCGTTTTGCCATTTGCTATCTAGGCAAAGGTCTCTTGTTAGCAGCGAGAGATGGTACAGAAGTAACAGCTCCTTCAACTGAAAAGAAGTGGCTCTTCATTGAAGCTGGTTATGAACGTATGTGAATGTTTCTGCTTGCAATAGGTACACTGAACTGGCTTTTCATGTTCTGCTGCATTAGGTAAAAGTTCTTGGAGGAAAATAAATGCCAGGTTACAGTGTACCTGCAGCGAGCCATAGAGCGGTGCATATTCACTGACACAGTAATAATAGCCTTCCAAGAAAGAAAATGCTGAACAACTTGTCTGACATCAACAATTCTGTTTTCCATAAGAGCATCAATAATCAGGGTTTTTTTCAATGTGCTGCTGATGCAGGGTGAGATTTTCTGAGGTGCTGAGCAGCCAATTCTTCCCCCTCTTCCCACCTCCCCCTCACCATCAGCAATTCCTGTTAGCACTTCACGATTCTGGAATTAAAAAAGTGCTATTTTCTTGGGAAGAGGAAGGACAGTATGCTTAAAACGCATTTTCTTGATTTTTTTTTTATTTCCAAAACACCTTTAGTGCCTGAAAATGGGTCATGACAGGGATGCGGGGGCTGTGCTGCCCCAGCAGGGAGCAGTGGGTTCCCAGGAAACCTGCAAGAAATGGTGCTAAGTGGCAGCTGAGCTCATCACAGGGTTATCACCTCCCTCCACCTCCTTCCCAAAGTGCGAGCAGCATTCAGACAAAAAAGCCAAGCAAAGAAGGTGAGAAATCCATTCTTGCTCTCACACAAGAGGGTTTATTGGCAAGGTGCTACTGAAGTCTTGAAGAGATGGAGAAGCAAATTGTCCTGATTGTAAGATTGAAGGTAGCAGAGAGACCAACCAAGTCCAGTCCTGAAATGTTACCTGTTTTTCTGCTCAGGTGGTGCTGTAACTGCTTTAGGCTCCATTATTCACCAAAACACAGGGTGACAGGTGCCTGCAGCTGACGTACCCACTCTGGAGAGGAGAAAGGTGAGGAGTGAAAGCTGGGAACTACACAAGTCACATGGAAAAGCTTGACACTGACTGTATGGATGTTAATTTTTTAACATAGTGAGAAGAGAGGAAAGAACAGAGAAAAGAAGAGTGATGAGAATGGAAGAGAAAAGAAAATGGAAAGAGAAAAGGAAAATTGTTAAATGATGTGTATCTGTTTTATAACAAAATGAATCAGATCCTGTGGCCGATAGTGAAATATTGTTTGTTAGCCACAGATTTTCTGGTATTTCCCTATAATGAAATGGCATGTTTGAATACAGGCACAACCAGAGAGTTTCTTGACTTGCCCTGCTTCCTGTGTTTTAATTGTAAACAAGCAGATGCAATCCATAATACTCAATAAGATTTCCTCTTATTTCCTTTTGGAAATGGTTTTAAGCAAGGTAAGGCACTAAAGTTTAATCCTTCTAAGTGTGCAAATACTGAATCCTTGGCACAGACACAATCTTGTCATGAATTTATATGGGAGTTTTAATGGTTTTGTAAATTAATCAATAATGTGGTTAAATTATATTTGCTCAGCTAATTATTTTCCGTGTCCTGTAAATTAAAACCTCAGTAGTCTTTAAGAAGAATCAGTGCTGCTGTTTGTCTCCTATTTGTGTTTTCTTACTGGTATGTTATTAAAGTGCTTGTTTATTTGTTCTGCTACAGGCTGGTAGCATTTTCTTCCCTGTTTGAAAGGCAACCATGGAGCTGCAAAGCAATGCAATGATATTTACATTATTCTATATTCAATATGCCAAATCCATTTCAACAGTGTCAAAGTATTGTTCTTTTGTAGCCTCCTCAAAATCCTTCTTATTTCACCCTTGAGGGAACTGGATTTAACCTCCTTCTTCCCCCAGGAAATCACTGGGTCTTTTTCGATGACTGAAATTAGCCTTGACTGGGCTCTTATCCTCATGACTTTGAAGGGCACGGCTTCAGGCATGGGTTGGCCTCGATGGCATCCAGAGGCTCCTCCAACCTTGAATTATTCCCTGGCTCAGGCTGTCCATGAACTTCCCCTTCCCAGTTTTCCTACAGTCATGCGCTCCGACCCCCATCACTTACAGGTCTGTACTCAGAATTGGTTTGCAGCACTCAAAGCACCAAGCTGTGGTTTCAGTTACACAGATCCAGACTCTCTCGTGCTGAGCACAACAGCAGTAGGAGCAACTCCAAAAAGCAGACCCCTGTTTGACTTCTCACTCACAAAAATGCTTTTGGAGCTGCCATCAGACAAACTGCACTGTTCAGAGCAAGGCACTCAGTGCCTCTGTGTGAGGAGAGGCATGGAGGGAGCAGGTTTGGTTTCACAGATGCGAGCAAAACAAGAAAGGCTTAATGGAAAGCTGCCTGGCCACAAGTCATGCCTCAAGGGACCAGAAACAGGAGAGGATGCCTGGCTTCATCCCTCCAGCGTGCCATTATAAGCAGCAGCCTGCTACAGAGGTTGGGAAGGCAGGTGAGTATGACAAACCGAGTACTGAACGACTTGCAGAGCGCTTCTTACTTCACCTGCCTTCTAACCATGCTTTTACCCAGGCGCACAGGAACACGTTTAGGGAGTATAAAATATTACGTCAGTGGGACTTTTATCTTTTCCCTATCTTTGATATGCTAACAAGCTGGCGTATTTAGCACAACACTGCTTTACTTTTTCTGCATTCAATTTCTGCTTTTGAAGATATAAAAATGGCAAGAAAACAAACAGACGGAAGAAAGTTCAAATGAATAGCAGCAAAGTAGTATTTTAGTTTCTAATTACATCCTACATTGATCTTTTACAGTGTAACAAATTTGTTCTTGTCTTAACACATGGAGTACTAGTTAAGACAAGAAAAATCCTAGTTTATGCCTATTTTTTCATTTTTCATGTTAAGGCACATCCAAAGACCGGGCTGAATATTTCACGCATATATTCATAACTATATGAATTTGTAAAATGTATCCACTGTTGTGTCTGATTATTTTCTAGGCTTTTGACTGCAGTTTCTGTTGCTTTGACTTTCACAAATTCCTTCACCTGATATTTTCCCGGATTGTCTGCAGGTCATGCAATAAGTTTTGAATGAACAGTTTACTTGCTTTCCATAATTATTATGTTTAACTTATACTTCTTTTCTTAATGATGTTTTTTTCTGCTGAAGTGTTTGTTTGTCTGTGGGTAGCTCTAATGGCTTTTTATCTGGAGAGACAATCATTTCCACTGCACCGGACTCCATCATGGGGTAATTGCTGAGTTCACTTTTGCACAGGAAAACAATTTGCTGCACAGCTTAAATCACCATTCTGTAGGTCTGATTGTGCAATGATTTAAGCATGTGGTTATCTCCAGAAGCTTGCCTGTCCCCATATACTCTGCACAGCAATAGATATATGTAAAGCTATATATGTTTACAGGTATTAGCAGAACTGAGGTCTCTTATTGTTTCCTTCCAACTCTCAAATAGTGTTTTGCAGCTCCGACTATCCTCTGCGGAGATACCCGTTTCAGGTTCTGAGTCCCTTTATCCCTCTGATCTACTTTGTTCTGTGATGCTCTCGCTGCAGTGCTCTCCCCCAGGCTTCTGAGCAGGAGCACTTCTGCAGGCAGGGGCCCCGTGGCAGGGCGGGCAGCTCCGCTTTCCTCCTGGCCAGCAGCCACTGCCCCTGCGGGAACCTGAGCTGGGCCGTTGTCACCGGCAGAGTGTTCTCACGTGTTCAGGGCAACAGCTTCACAAGCTGCAGCTGTGCACACTGTTTCTTCCTGAAGAGACCAGTACATTTCCTCAGCTCAGACAAACTTGTAGGCAACAGCTAGAGCTGTTTGTCTGTTTGTTTGTTTTAAATAAGCAACATCAATGCAAATTCACCTTTCTCAGAAGGTGCATTTACCCTAAGTGCCTCTTGCTGGTTTACACACACCCCGTCCTGTCTCTTGCTTTGGAAAGTTGTTCCACTTGATCGCTCAGATTGCCTCATTGAGTCAGTGGTGGCGGGGGAATTGTAAGGACAATGACGGCGCAGCTGAGTCCCAGGGAGTGCGTGCCAGATTTAAGCAGATTTGAGGTTGTGCAGTCTGACTCTGGAACTTTCTTCACGGAAGTGACAACTACTTTTGGACAAAGTTTCTTTTTTTTTTTTTTTTTTGCCGTCAGCGTGCATCTGGCTTGGGAAACTTGCTGAGCAGTGCACACCTTGCAGAGGCAACATGATCAGAGGTGCTTTGCAGATTGCCGGGCTGCTCGTCGGTGGCTTTGGCACGGTTGGGACGTTCGCAGTCACAGGCATGCCTCAGTGGAGGGTGTCTGCCTTCATCGAGAACAACATCATCGTGTTCGAGACCATTTGGGAAGGCCTGTGGATGCACTGCATCAGGCAAGCCAACATCAGGATGCAGTGCAAGGTCTATGACTCCGTGCTGGCCCTCTCGCCAGACCTGCAGGCATCCAGGGGCCTGATGTGTGCTGCGTCAGTGCTCTCCCTCCTGGCTTTCCTGGTTGCCACCATTGGGATGAAGTGCACGCGGTGCCAGCAGAGCGACTGGCCAGCCAAGGGCTATATTCTGCTGGCGGCTGGGCTCCTCTTCCTCCTCTCAGGCACTGTCACACTCATTCCAACGTGCTGGGTTGCCAACACCATCATCAGGGACTTCTACGACCCCGTGGTCAATGTGGCGCAGAAAAGGGAGCTTGGTGAGGCTCTCTACCTGGGCTGGGTGTCGACCTTCTGCCTCTTGGCTGCTGGAGCCATATTCTGCTGCTTTTGCTGCTGCTGTGAGAAAACCAGGAGCTATGGCTACTCTGCGCCTTCCCACCACCTGCCACTGGGCCAGCACCTGAACGGGACTGCCGAAAGTGCCTATTCCAGGAGTCAGTACGTCTAGATGCCTCCAGCCTTTTCCTTCTCTACTTTCTTTTTAAGCATTTTTTTAAGCTTTCATTCTGTCTGAATGAATTTCAATGAAAGCTGCCTTTGCCTCCTGTCCTGTAACTGCTGCTGTGGTGGCTGCATTTCGGAGCCACCCCCAGTGGGCTCTGCTGGGGCTAATGCTGCAGCACGGATGGCTGTAATGCACGGGAAGGAGACTGTTTAATGCTGTTTTAATATTAACTTTGGATAGCTTTGGTGTTACATTTTATGTGGAAAACAGAAATAAGGGGTTTAAAGTTCCCCTGTGATACGAAATGCCAGCTTTTGCAAAGAAAAAGGAAGTTAAACAGCTGGTTCAGTTTTGTTTCTTTCCTGAGACAGGGGGGATAAGAGTGAATAAGGACAAGATAACAATGATTTAACAGAAAAGCATTCACTGAGGGATTGATTTACTCTGGGTTTAATGGAGAGTTGCATGAAGAATGTACTCACCAGAGGAAGGTAAGCTGAAATACATGAAAAATATCCCTTATTTCAGAGCTTAAACATAGCTCTATATTCACCCTAAATACCATCATTCTGTGTAAGTTACTATTTCTTTTGTAATCCCTTCAGGTCAAGCTCATTCCCATCCTTCTTTTTAGAAGCAGCAGTATTCCCTTGCAAATTCCTTGTGGCTCACATTCTGCAATATTGTATAGGTCACAAACACTATGTTGTCTGTGACATATATGTTGTTAAAAATATGTTTTTAAAAAATGATCTTTTGATCAGTCAGGCCCATATTTTTGCTGAGACCCACTCATACCAGCATGGTTTATAGGCATAAAAAACATAAACAATGTTTTCTCCCAGTTGGCACTAGAACAAGCTGAACAAGATTTTTAATAATAAGATCATGTACCCATGATAAAGAACAATGTAATGAAACTAAGTCTACTGAAAAATAGTTTGATAGAAATTAACCTAATAAATGACCAAAGTTAGTCAATAGTGATAATATTTTTAAAAGAATTTTGTAACCCCAGGCCCATGGAAATCAATGGAATTTTGCCTTGACTTAATTGATGACACAATTCAATTTGTGGTGTTTAATGGAGAACAACATTATTGCTCTAGAGTTTAACTGACTATATTGGATATTTTGCAGAAAGTTTATGATGTGGTCTGTGGTTCTCTAGCAAAGTCCTTAGGCTACTACTGCTTGAAAATTCGGAATAAAATTCTTCACTTCATAAAATGCAACTCTGAAAAAGCTAGAAAAAAAAAAATCTGTGCACTACTGTAAAACTGTCTATTCATAGTCTATGATATGTGCCTGTGCATGTAACTTTGTTTTTCCTCATTTCTAAGTAAATTATTTCTAAATATATGTGTAATGAGCCTGACCTTTTTTGTGATATGATACTGTGTGGCTATGTTTTCTTTGTATTCCTTCATTAATATTTTACCCCTGTCTAGTCTATTTCTGGGGGAAAGAGAGTGGAGAAGCAATCCTGTTGTTAGCAGCATGTTGTGAATATCCTACACAGGACTCACAACTAGAACTCCAGATTTTATACCAATGTCTGCAATAAAGTCACCCACCTAGTTCAGCCCTCTAAAAGGTAGGTGCCAGATATCACTCAGAGAATTATGTTCATGAGTCCCACTGCACTGTAGTTATCTCTGCTGTCGAAACATGGAGTGATTCATACAGTGTTAATCTATCCGTCTGAGGAAAGCTTTGCCAGAAAGTGAGATAGGCATGACATCTCTGTAAAAACCCCTTGCGTATTGAATACTGCTCCTACACCGGACAGCTATAACTGTTCCTGGTAAAGCATGCAATGATGTAGTTGTAAAAATGCAAAAGAAGATGCAAGAAGACTTCCAAAAGTATTCCTAGGACAAACAGGAACACAGGTCTGATGGACTGTGAGTAGGACTCTGAAAGATTTCACAAATCTCCCTATATATGCTGCAGACAGTTCACCTTATTGCAATA
This sequence comes from Alectura lathami, assembly GCA_013399715.1. Classification (NCBI taxonomy): domain Eukaryota; kingdom Metazoa; phylum Chordata; class Aves; order Galliformes; family Megapodiidae; genus Alectura; species Alectura lathami. Next base: position 43,678 of record VXAV01004763.1, read on the forward strand.
GACACATGCACCTATGTATCTCCCATGCACATGCAAACATTTCCTTCAAATTGTATCTTATCTGCGTACCATATCTTCAGGAGCACTGAAATTGAAGCTTCGTTTTTAAATGGATCCAGCCTCCCCTAGATGTGTGCGGTAAATGAACCCTGAGAGGTCTGAGCAGAGGGTGCCATACAAGGCGGTACATCACAGCACAGATCAACTGTCCGCAACAGTTTGTTTCCAAATCTTGAATCCTGTGACTTAGAATTAACTTTCTTGCTTACAAACGAGAAATTATTTGGGAAGTCAGGAAATTTACTTCCATGAAGGAAAGCAAGGGTCTGCAGCTTGCTCGCCTTTGTCCTGTGCTTAGGTAACTCGTATGCATTCCTGCGATGCGAAATGGATGTGGAGCCTTGCCAGGTGTGCCGGGTGTTCTCTGTGCTGTGCAAATGACTGCAGAACTTGCAGACCAGAGGAGAGTAACTGTTAAACTCAGGTGAGAGATGGTTCAAGGCTTTGCTTGTCACTTTGTGATTCAGGAACTGGGCTTTCTTTTGAAATTCTCCTCCTGCTGCTGCAACTGTTGTGGAGGTCTAGAGCTGCACCTGCATTCCTAGGCACTGCTTTCATTAGAGCTAGGCAGTGAGGTGTTGAACACACACGTGGCTGCAGAGCCGTCCTTTGAGGAAGTATTCGTGCAGGTAAGGCAGTGCCATAACGGAATCTGCACACAGCTGAGCTGTTGTCTGCAGTGCCCTCACAATTTTACATGAGAATGAATCACCTAGTGCACAAGGTTATCAAACATCTGCAAATCCAGTAAGGCCAGCTGCATGCAGTGGATTTTTCTACCTCTTCAAGGTGCAGTCTTGAACATGACCTTTACTTCCCTGTGCTTTTGAGTGTGCATGGTGGCCATATGTAAGACTTTATCTGTAGGCTACCTGCTTTCTGCGCAACTCAGACATGGCTAGTAAAGAATAATAGAAAATGGAGCAGAGAGAGATTAGGAGAGGCCATGTAATCCTCACAGCCATGAGAGCTCACTAGTGAAATATATGAATGGCCTTACTTTGTCAGCCTGGAGGTAAATGGAGATCTGCCACTGCCACCTTGAAAGGCAGGTGCCTACACAGCAGCAGAAGACCAAGACCAGTGGACAGTGATGTCTGAGTATTACTGTCCCCAGTTCCAACCTCCAGTACTCAGAGAATCTTTATCTGGGATTTGAGGCCTTCACCAAGGGTCACACCTGGACCCCACACAGCAGGTGCAATGGGGCTTCTGAGCATGAGGCACAACGCACAGCTCTCCCTTTCTGCTGAACTGGAGGAAGGGCAGTGGAGGTAACTCCAGCCAGTATCTGCAGTCCTGACAGAGGCATGTCCCCCAGTATCACAGCTCCCCCCCACCTTTTGCAGTCTGGATGCTTATATCCCTTGGGCTTTCCCCGTGTCTCCACCATGAAGCAGTTCCTAGCAGTGAAGCAAGCCAACCTCCTTGCTCACCATCCTGCCTCCCCACTTGTCCTGTTGCCCTGTGGAGCTGGTGGCCACAACATTTTCCTGTTAACCTTAGCAAGGAACTGGCACCTAGGAGTTGTAGGCCATGGAAGTCCTAAATGTGTGTTGCTTGAGAAGTTAGGAGAAGGCTGACTAACCAACTAGTTTACCTGGATACTGCTGAGAGTCCCATCAGCACCACTAGTTTATTTCATTTGTGACAGATGGCTCATATATAGGTGAAAGAGGTGAGAGCCACGGACCAGCCCATTACTCTTCTCTATGTAACTGTGCCAAAATTGTTACCAGGACATGTTTATACAATAAAAACTTGTAGAGATGGCTACATTGCAAAGTCCTTAGCAATCTATCCCAATGCTTCATTATCATTTTCACTAAAAGAGATTTTCATGCAGCTTAAGCTAAGTCTTCCCTCTGCAGGCTAAGGCTGCTCCGTTATTTCCTGTCCCGTCAGCAGCGGGCATAGGAGACTACTGCTTTCCCCTAGAGCAGGCAGCCTGTTCCATTTTTCAGGACTGTTACCATCTGACATCTTGAACCTCTCTTGCTCCGCTTAATCATCTCTAACACTTTCCTCACTGGCATGTTTGTTAAATCTCTCCTCACTCTTGTTTATCTGGTTGGTTGTGGCTGCCCTATTTATTTCTTTACTTTTGATGGCCAAAACTGGACAAAGCATCCCAGAGGCAGCTTTGTCACTGCTAAGCACAGTGAATACTTATTGCGGGTTATCGTAACACAGGGTAGATTATTCACAAGCACAAGCAAATACCTTATTTGAATATGTTACATGCATTTCAGCTCTCTTATTCCAGGCCTCGAGATTACCAACTTCCCTGTGTTGTGGGACTTAATTATTGACAGTACATTGACCAGCTGGGAGTCTAATGCAAATTTCCTCTTCTACTGCTGGATACCTGAGGGTAATAAGATGACACCCCAGTGAGATCCTTGGCTCCACAGAAAGCAACATCCAGAAATAGAAATGTGTTAGTTCTCTTTCCAACATATCCTTTTGTTGTTTTACTCATCCATATCTTCTCTATCCCTATTACATTATTTTTACCCTTCTCCCACCCTTCAGTGTCTCTGTTAATTTCCCACCACTGTGCAACATGCTTTAACAAGGTCCAAATGGATTAGACTTTCTCAACTTCTATTTTCTAGAAAATGTTATCAAACAAAAATTAATCTGTTTTTGCTAAGTCTGTGCTGCTTTTTATTTGATTTCCCATTTAATTACAGGTACCTTTTTTTTTTTTTTTCATAATGGGTTTTAAATCATATTATACTATTAGATTCTGACTAATGGCTGTCTAGTTGTGCACAGGGTTTTCCACTTCCCCACTCATTCCATTAGTTTCACTCTTTTCCAGGTTTCAGTACCACTCCTGGTTTGACACATACACTGACGGTTCTAGCTACCAGATTTGGAATTGCACGTGTTGAATTTCCTTCAGTAGAATTTACTCTCTTTATTCAGTCTATACTCATAAATATTTGAAATTTTTTAACTACCTTGGACACAGTAGAGCAATTCTGTTATGCTCTCCTTCCATCTCCTTGTTGCTACTTAGATTCAAAGAAGGGAGTCTAAACACCTTTGTTAGGCTCGTACAACCTAGCATGCCTCTTCCTTTGTGGTTCTGCATTATTTGTGTGCCTGTAGCACCTTTTTTCTATTTTGCTTTTTGTAAACTCTAACCTGGATTGACTTTTATTGAGTCTCATTTTCCCCTTACATTTTATGACCTCTTAGACATGTTTTCTTTGCTAGCTACTTTTTCTGTTCTTCCATTCTACTCCACCCAAGTTTGGACATTACTTGGGAAGTTGGACTAGACGATGGTTTAAGCTCCCTTCCAACTCAAGCGATTCTATGATTCTGCAAGTCTCTTTCTTTCTCATGAGATCCACATTCCAGACACTTCCGAGGGAATTTCAAAGCTTCATCCACTTTCATGTCCGTAGGCTGTTCAGCCTAATTAATAACGAAGAATATGATGTAGATCAGACGTAGTTCCCCTCCAGTGCTCCAGGCATTTTCACTTCATTGGCAATGGTCTTCTACAGGGACACAGATCCTTTTGTCTCAATGATCCTTCACACATAATTTTCTGCCTCACAATGTGAACTCCATTTCATCATAAAAGAATCATCTTTGCTGAGGCCTTTTCCTCCTCCATTTTATAGGGTGGTGTTTTGTTGTTGTTGTTGTTTTTAAGTCAGGCAGCATGTTAGACTATTTTCTGTCTCTTTTCCTTTCCCTTCCCTACCTTCCAACCTCTTAAATCCCAACACATGGCTGGTAGAAATAATTATTAGACATTCCTTCCTCTTCTGAAATATTGTAGTCTGTATTAAACTACACATTTCAAATCTGGAATGGGAGTAGCTACTGCTTGACCATAGACAAAGAAGTTCGTTTTCTGACAGACTACCTAGTACCCTGTGATTAGGAAGAGTGCTGCATTGTCCCTGGGGAAAAGCAGTGTGCCCAGACTGGTGAGCCATTTGCACCCCGAGCAGGGGGTGGGCTGTCACTGGGCAGGGGCACATCAGCCCCAGAAAGATGTATAAGGGTGCAAAACTGCAGTGACAAGGGTGCACCCCCAGAGCTGCAACAATTCACGGTTCTGGAGAGGGTGTTCTGAGAGCATGTGACAAAAATTAATTGCTTCCTGCAAAATACTCCTGCTCTGGCCTCTGTGCCAGTACAAATCCAAAGTGATTTATGACTTCCAGGAAGGGTGAGTGCAGGAACAGCTGGTTGACTGGGCAGAGCTTCACTTCTCCTTTGCATTCCCTCCTTTCCCTCTCTTTGAAGGGGAACTGAGCTCAATCAGGAGATTAATGTTACCAGTTATGCAGACCCAACGGGCAGGGCTGTGCTGCTCCTTCCGTGGGGACACCCAGCTTGGCGTCTGGGGAAAGTCAGCGAGGAGGTCCCAGAGAAGAGGAGGGCAGAATCACGGGAACATCCTGGACAGAAGCACAGATGTTTGATAAAGGGCTCTGGATTTGGGTAGTGAGAGAAAGGGGAGAGAGTGGGAGTAGAGGGTGACGATGCTGTGGACTGAGATGCCAGGTTTGGGGATGTCATTAGGCAGAAGGCTGGGGCTAGGCTAGGTTTGGTGGAACATGTGGTGCTAGGGTTTATTTTAGAAGGCAGAAGTTAACAACATGGTTAGTTTAATTCAGGAGATAAGGTTTTTGAGAGGGCAAAATGAGAGGGTTATGTATGGGAGGACAATATCATATATACTGTACAGGGAGGAGCCCAAATAATGGTGGACCAAAATGGAACCAAAAGCCCTGTTCTTCAAAGTCTGAGACTTGTTTAGTCTGCTGCAACACTTGGTTACTAGAAAGCTAGTCCAAGAATGTATTATGCTGTACTCCAAAAGCAATCTTTCTTGGGATTTCGAACCTGGGAGCTTGTTTATAACTGTTTCAGGTAGTCTAATAAAAGCCATTACCTCTGTCTACAAACCTTGCCTCTCGTCTATCTTTAGGCCATCACTGCCACAATATGACTTATCCTTCTCTTTTTTTTTTTTTCCATCACAGTAAATCATTTAAATAAAGGAGTTCCCCTGTGCTTCATCCAGTAGCAACCTAACTGTATACCCTGCTGCTAACCCGTATGAAAACAATCAATACTGCCTTGGGAATTTGCCACTGTTATATTTCCAACAGTCTAATGTGAACTGAGCAATCAAATGCCCCCAAATACTTTCTAGAGGATTGCTTTGAGGTTCTGTCATTAAGCAGCAGAGAAACAGCACATATTTCCTGGCATATTCTATTTCTCTCAGGATGGCTGCTCCCTGTACATAACTATTGAGGTGACAAATACCTTGTAAAGCCTGAAGCAGTTTAGATGGATTAAATACTTGGAGGAGTATTTAATATTTTATTACTGAAGGGTTTTATTATACAGAACTCAAGTTCATTCACAGTGTCCAGGAGTCAGGCTGTCTCTGACATGCAATATCAGTAAGACTTTGGCAGCTCTGCCAGACTGTAAATCTCAGGCACACTGAGGAATATGAACAAAACAAAACAGTAGTTTTTTTTTTTTTCAATTCAGCTGTCAGTCATGGAGCGCCTCAAAGCTAGAGTTAGAGGTTGGCACCCCAAGTACAATGCTGGTCATGTGTCTGGAGAAAATCCCTCTCCAAGCTACACCAGCTGGATGTTCCTCTCACTCCTAAATGTGCCACTCTTGATGAGAGGGGGAATGAGATGTGCCTTCATCTTTTAATGTATGTGCAGGCAGCATTATTCAAGTGAGCACTTATAGAAAGGGCTTCAGTCCATTAAATTAAAGCAGAATCAAAATAACTTTTGCTTCACCAGTAGTCTGAAAATACAGCAGTGAATCAAAATACCATAGAAAGTAACGGAACCACTACCTTAAGTATGACTCCATTGGTCAAGCTTTGTAAACACTTGAAAAAAGTTGTCACCCCAGCAAGTAATGAATTGCCTGGTGGCAGCCACAGACAGGGAAGAACTGATGCAACTCACACGTGTTTCCAAAACCAATGTTCTGCCTATTTGTCATACACTCAATGCAGATTTTGTTTCTAGAGGACAACTGAGGTTTGCATGGCTTCATCCTGCACCTCTGACTAAGGCGACAGGATGCAGGCAGATTGCAGAGTTACAGCTTGCTGTGGTTAGGCAGCTTCACAGCCTTACTGGATAACTAAAACCTCAGGGAAGTTAAGAGGCTTAACTGTAACTCTTAGTAATCACTCAAGTTTGCTTTTGATAAATCTATATATTATATATATATATATCTGTTCCAAAAATGGGGCTCAACTTTAAATTTAGTTCATTAGACTGTAACATAACCAACCTGTCTATTCTTGACACAAACTCATGATGAACTATGTACATTACAGTCACACCTTTAGATAAGAATAATGCATTTATATACACAATATATAGGTGTTCATGTATCCATAAAGACTGTAAGATTCAATGTATATAGTAGATTTACAAAGAGGAGTGAAACCTTTCTGGGAGGCAATGGAGTGTTTACAGTATTGATGTCTGTAATTAATTAAGTACTGGGGGATCACTGACAGTTTCTGTTAATCTTCTGGACTGGAGATGCTCTGCTTCCTCCTTTTCAAGTGGCATCAGCATTTTAAAAGCTAGGGAGGGAACGGAAGGTGTTACCCCAGGAAAGGATTCAAATGAACTTCCTGATCTGAAGGGAAGAAAAGATGTAAATCTGAACAGAGATCCAGGGAAGATTAAATGTAAAGCCTACATGCCTCCTCCATTGTCTGTTTTCTTCTTTGAAGGCAAACCTTGGGGTGGACATGTTTGCATAAGAACTAATGCTCTCGTCTTGAGGCAGGTAAGCATGCCAACAGCGTAACAGAAGGATGATACATAAAAGAGATACACAGATCGTACACAGAGAATAGGGAGACTTCTAAAGTCTAGACAGGTAGAAATAGGATTTTGCTTTTATTTCTGCTCATCTGACACTAATGCCACTGAATCTGCCATACCCACTATGTAAGCACGTATTTAATTTCTGCTTTAAGAGATGTCTGCTGTTCAGAGTGATTTTGAAGTAACTCAGTCAAGTAAGAATTTCTTCCTAAGAGGTAGGGTGAGCCTTTAGACAGAGATACAGTTCTCTAAGGTATGCAAGTAAGAGCTCCATCCAGGCTGATCAAACATAGACAAATTTACCAGTGATCAGCAAATCCAGGGACTCCTTGTCATTTACAGATTGATAGGTTTTCCCAAACCTATCATGTGTTTCCAGGATGGTGTTATTGGTTGTTCTTTTTTTTTTTGAGTCTGTCTCTTGTGGTTCATTTTCATTTCTGAAATTTACCTTCAGGTTTCAAAACTACGCATTACATTTTTTCCTTTGCTGCTTCCTTCTCCTCAGATTTCCATAGCAAGAACAATTCTGGCACCGGACAGTACATGCAGCATTGTAACCTGGGTGTTTCTGTCTGACATCTAAACCTGGGTGTTTCTGTCTGACATCTACATCCGGATGTCACTCACCATAGGTACGACTTCCAATTAGACACCAAACCACACCCAACTGTTTAGCACACTGTTGATGTACTGCTACACAACCAGCACATGATGCACTTCTATAGTATTTTTGGGAACAATTTATTTTTGGTACAAGCAGTGCCCTGACTGCCTCAGAGTGTGATTTTATGCATGACCTCAGTGGCTGACCCTCCCAGAGTCGTGTAAGGAAAAAGGATTTCAGAGCAATCCTGCTAGATAAGGCAGTCAGATAACCAGCTTCAGGGCATTAGGCATGGTCGGTTCTCCAGCTGTATATACCTTCAAGAGATGGCTGCCTGAAAATGTTACATGAAGGGTTTTTCTGCTGAAAAAAAAAGACATTTAAATACTAGGGTTTTTTTGATATTAAAATACCAATTGAAATCCAGTTTTGATAATTTAGAGGTAAAAATGTTCTACGAGCTGAATGGAGACTGGACTGAAATTAAATAGCAGAGGTTTTGCTTGCAGGCAGTCTGCTTCTAAGTGAAGACTTTCCTGCTAGATAAAGGAGTTTCGTTTAGACAGGTAGCCATCGATGACTTTGGATTTCCTCTCAACCATTTCATCTTTATAGTGTCAAGCAAAGTCCCTCACCTTTTCTTCAGCACAAGATTTTTTTTTTCTTTGTGTGTGTGTGTGTGTATGAAAAAGAGTCATGTAACTCTTATCTTTATGAGAAAAAAATCAAGAACATATTTTATTTCTAAATGTTACATTTGATATCTTAGCTGAGGACGTTTTTTCTCCCCAAATTCCTGCTGGCACACTTGAAGACAAAAATGAATTACTCAGAGCTCTTGGGGGTATTTTCCACATGGACATGCAACTTTATTCTGTATAACTCGCACCACATGACACTCCTTCCTTACAGTTAGTTATTGTAGGAAGAAGGGGATTTTGCGGGCAGTGAGTGGTTGAGATGGGCAATTCGCTTTTCCATGGGCTTGTTTTGAACATATTGTGTAGGCACCTAAGGCTGTAACTAAATTAATACCATCAAAGGCAATGTCTGATATTTCTAAACACACACAGCCCACAACACAACAACCCAGAAGCAATCTAAGAATCTGGCCACTTCTAGAGGCCTTCATTGTCTTTAGCCAACACATTTTTTAAGTAGCTGCATTAGTTCAAAGAGCTGGGGTAGTCAGAAACACCTCTATTTTAATAACACCCATGAGATGTCATCATATACTATTATCTCAAGGTAGGGAAAAGAAAGTAAAAAAACCATAATGGAGAACTTCTCCCTAACTTGCCCAAGGCAAATTAGTCTATGGCACGTATTTTCGTCTGGGCTTGTAGCTATCTGTGCAGGCTGAGATAAATGCTTATGGGAGGGATCCCTGGCTTCTTTCAAGGTGCATTTTATGCTGAAAGGAAAGTTCATCCTTTTGGAATTTACAATTATTACTTGGAGAAGATTATTAGTACAGAAAATAAGAACAACACTATCCTAATGCCATCCTAATAGGGAGAGGTTCGCAGAGAGGATTATTTCCTAACAGTGACTCCTGGATTCAGAAGAAGAAACTGTGAAACTCTGCCAGATATTTTCTCATACCTGTGAATTATGCAGCTGGTAGAGTAAAACTTTGATGTTGATTGGAATACTTGACTTCCCTGTACCAGTCTAATATCGTGATTACACTTTTGTGTTTGATCAAAACAAGGAATCTGCATTAAGGAGCTACACAGCTACACCCAGTAACTCCCAGCCTGATTAAAAAA